>QOVD01002413.1:0-22589 GCA_003521225.1 Tuber microsphaerosporum
GAGAAACCCAAAAGTGTACTACTGTCCAACCCAACATACCCCACCAGCATCCCCCAGTGGCCCAGCAACTTAGGACTCACCAGAGCCGGACCTAAATGCCCCCGAGTATACAAAGGAAACCGGTAAATGCACGCGTGCAGAGCGACGGAGCCGGGCTATAGATAGACCGTGGGAGGGACGACGCAATCGAGGAAACTCGGGACCGTGTGGCGTCAGCGAATCAAACCAACCCTCCGGAAAACAACCGAGATAAGAAGGCAGTAGGGTGCAAGCCGAGCGAGGAGGAGCCGACCGCGGTGAAACGGCCGAGGGACGAGGGAGAGGCTGTAACCGAGCCACGGGACGAACGACCGAGAAGAGAGGAGGACGGAGGGGTAGACCCAATCAAGAAGTACGAGACCGACCGACCGAGGCGAGATCACAGTTTTTCGACGATGCCGACCGTACCAAACAAAGTTCCCAGGAGAGGGTGCAATACCAGGGAGCAGAGCCACCGGGGCCACTACTTCACCGATAACCCGAAACTGCAGAAGGCCATTGACGAGAAAGGGGTTGCCGACCGTGTGCAAACGCTAAGCGAGGGCAGCGAAGCGAAAGCGGGGAAGGGGAGAGAGAGTAGCCGTGAACCCCCTAGACAAAGACTGCCCGAGAGCAATGCCATCAGGAGGGGAGCAGAGGGGAGAGGGATGATGACGCGTCACCCTCCTAGGCAACTAGGCCATCAAAAGAGGGGAGAGGGAGGTGGACGGAGTTGACGATGATTTCTCATGGTGTTGAGATTTCAATCGCCGGAGGTGGAGAGGAGATCGTTCGTGAGATCCTTTTTGAATAACCGCCTATCGCATTTATAGGATTGCCTTTAGAAGCAAAGAGCCTTGCTACAGGTGCGGCCTTGTGGGGTGAGGGGTGCAAATACTACGTCGTCCTGAGCTCGGTCACACATTTGTTACAAATATTCTTGGGGGGGCTGATTTAGTGATTGAAGGTGTGAGTGACCTTTCATATGCGTACAGTCATACCAGTATTAGGAAGGGTCCCGACCGGGAGGGAGAAGATTGCCGCACCCAATACCAAGTGCTGAGCCAGGGCAGGGATACTCCCGCTCAGTCGCCCGAAAACAATCGAGCAAACAAGCGCATCCTCCATCATAATACTGTAATATTATACTATCTCGTTATATTGGGAATCCCCTACGCAGGATGCTAATCTGCATTTCAGGACAAAAGATCCCTGCGAGGCCTCGCACCGGGGGAGAGAAGAGGGGATCGTGTCGCTTTCCGTTGGGCAACCTCAGCTCCTGTTAACCTACCACCGCCATGTGTTTGGAATGATCAAACCTTGCCAAGGCGCTGCCAACCTTTGACTCGCTGATACTCAAGTATAGGCGGCTGGTTGTAGTTTGGACCCGTTAGCCGGCTGCTGGCCGCTTGCTCTTGCGCTCGTAGTCCGCGCCAAGCCGCTAGCATTCACAGCCCACAGTTGATTTTCGAGTCGGAAGCGAGGCATCCGCCTGGCGGCGTCCAACGAATTTGATAGGATCTCGCTTCCATGCGATATCCCGTTTCTAGGGTCTAATTTGGGCACAGTAAGTACCCGGATACTCGAGCAGAAGATAAGTGCATTATCATAAGACATTAGAACTCCAGTCTTCGGCTTCGAGAGGGGAAACACCGTAGAGGCAGCCTTCAGTGGGGCCAAAACAAAAGTAATATACACAGCACTGTAGGAGGAGAGGTAGCTGCAGAGTCTCGTCGTTTATCTCCCATTCGAATTCCCTACGATATTGGCATGTATGCTGCGGGATAGGCAGGTTGGGTTGACTTACCCCGGGATTGCAATGCTGTTTGGTGGTCATATACCCGGATGGGTGGTATCTCCTATAGTTTGCTATGAGTAGAATATATTGATACGGCGGCAGGGAAAGGTGAAGCCTCACAAGCACACAATGCGATGGGTTTTTTCTGGAAGTTCTTTCTTTTTTTCCCAATTTTTCTGGCTTTTGACTTAGTAGCTGAGTGACAATTCGCGAGACTTCCCGACGCAGTTATCGTATGCCAAGATGAGGGGATTTAAAAAGCAAAACTCCACTTCGCTAGTTGCGCAGTTGTGCGAGTGTTGATATCGAAAATTGGCTTGAAATGATCTCATTGGTCGGCTCAGCTCTTGGATCTACGCCGCAATTTGGCGAGAGGTTGAGATGGAATACGAGTGCAGGAAAGTACCGGTACTGGAGAAACGCAATGTGCCCGTAGTCGCAGGCGCGCACTTTGGGGGTCCCATAGCGACACCGTAGATGCCACGCTTTGCTCGACTTCAGGCTGTGAGCCCCGACGGTTCGCTCCGCTGCTGTGTTGGAGCTAGAGGCGGAGATCTCCGGGGGCTATTCGAATAATGCTGATCTATTCTTTCAGTTGGCCTCCTCATTCCGATCAGAGTACTCGGGCAGTCTTAAACGTACCACAACAAAACTGGACGGGTAACGGACATGGGTATGTTTGAGGGCAAAAAAGGAAATCCTCAAGTTTGGGGCTACAAAAAATTACCTGTAATTGATCCCTGTTCGTCACACTCCCCCAGTTTCGTTGTGGATACCGTGGAGACTGTACCGTACTCGTACTAGTACTCGAGCGCGGTACAACCCTCGCTAGTCCTGGGGCCAGCGTGCCGTTGACCTTACTGGCGGCAACCTTAGCTGCTCGACCTGTGGTCCTGTCAATTGTTCGACAATATCCCAATATCCCAATATCCCAATATACGGAGGCTTTGACCACTTAGTAGCAAAGTCTTCGGATTATCGTGCAAATTCAGTTTTTCAATTATTATCACGAGTTATGGTGTACTAGTAAAAAGTGCGAGTATACGTGGCTATGGAAGCCAGAATATAAAGGAAAAACAAATATTAACGCTCCATGATCACAACGCCCATGTATGGGCACTTATAATCTTGACTCAGGAAAAGAGATCCGCTCCCCCGCTTGGCAAAAGCCACCATATTATGCATAAACATTAACGCCCTTGCCCGTTCGAGGCTAGAGGTTTGGCACACGACCCTCAACTCCCTAGGTTCTGTACCAGTTATCCGCTGGGTCTCCAAGACACTCGCCAACAGTGACAACTGCGCCTTTGTTAGTCGTGGCGGCTCATGAAATTCCGGGGTTGATAAACTTACGTCTTAGCCCCCGATTCTGTGATTCCACTATCATGTGCTCCGCTAAGGTGTCGACTGTAGTCTGATGCACATCATGCGCCAAAACGAGGCTATTGGAAGCTACATTCTGGCTAAATATGTCCTTCGACACCTGGATATTTCCTGTGTTTGCCCAGTCGAGAGTATCTAGGTTTGCGGTAATTATATGATATGCAAGTGTATCCATAACGCTTGTACAACTAGCACCGCAGTCAAAGTAAGGAGGACGCATGTATCTATTCAGGTGTGAGCAGGATTACACAATCAGAAAGGGATCCGGATGTTCCTACGTGGGATATTTTCCGATCGCACTGGTGATCGCACTCTCGAGGGAGGTCATTTGTGATGTTATATCGGCAGTAGACAAAGTGCTCAGCGAAGGATGCGACCATCTAATGAAGGGTTACTGCCTAGCTACCGCACGGCCCAAAAGGGCTTGTTTCGAAAGGCTACATACGTGTGAGAGCCAACTTGATGGCCTTCGTTGACCATTCTCCTAAGCAAATCTTGGTTCGATCCGTCAGTAATCGGTGCTCCCCAATTTTGGCCACTTTGGTTCATGTTTGTTAGCAAATATTTTACCAATTTTAATACTGAAATATGAATACTTACTTGACAAAGAAAGTCGCTTTAGCCCCAAATCGCGCGAGAAGATCCAATAATTGCGAAGTATAGCTACTCGGGTGTCAGCGGGATGCAAACCAACGATTGGAGGGCGGAGGATGATTTACATGTAAGGGCCATCATCAAATGTCAGGGCTACAACGCCTCCAGCAGTGCAACTTGTTATTATCGACCCTAGCAAAAGTTAGAGCCGTTAAACCCATTTCTCCCATAGTTCAAGAAGTGATGGCAAACCGTAAGGAACACTGCCAGGCTTCGAGCGTCCCCCAGGTGTTGTGCCGGTGCCTCCCCCTGTCCCTCCTCCTGTTTCTCCTCCTCCAGTTCCTCCTCCTCCAGTTCCTCCTCCTCCACTAGTGCAGCTCTATCCACGACATTAGCTAAGAGCAGAGAGAATCCGAGGTTCGGATTGGATATACCCCATAGTTAGATTGACAACCAGTTCCTATATAGAGTAAGCAAGCAACTCAAACCTTGGGACCTGATGCAAGGATCGCCTACCACAATATTCCGCCGTGTCTCCACACCATCCCCACTGAGAACAACACTTCTCGGAGACAGTTGAGCAGCTGAAGCCATTCCCAGCTCCACAGGTACCATCGGGGGACTGGGCTTGTCTGGAGAAAATAGTACTTGGTGGAATTGCCGTGGACTCAACGAGTGCACTGAAGTAAGTGCTGAGCCAGAGAAGGCCGACGGAAGAAATGCGAGAAATCATTATAACGAGTGAAGGTAGGGATAGAGACTATCAAGAACGAAAGGGATGAAGGGGTACGAGGAAAAGGGCGGAAGAGAGACTTGATAAAGAGAAGTCCGGCCCCGCTCTTGTGCAGCATTTGGGGTTCACCTTTTAAGGTGCCGCGCGAGCGGCCCTGGCTAGTGTGTAACCTCTATCATCAACCTCCCTGGTTCTACGATGCAATCTGAGCGTAACCTGAAAATACCAACTTGAGCTCAAGACTTGTCCCTTGGCAGACGGGATATATTAATCATTTAATTATCATCTGTGACAAAGCTGCGCCCGAAGGCATCGCAGCAGACGGGCTATTTCACCGATGTGTAAGTCATATGTAGGAGTATGGTGTCGTACTGTTCGCGCAGCTAGATTAGCGGCATCCTCTCTGGTTGAAGGCACTCGATGGCGTGGCAGTTTGGGCATTCCGGGAAAATGGCCGGAACTCCAAAGAAAGAAAGAGCTATCACAATACCGCCGCACTCTGAGGAGTATTGGTGATAGAAAACAATTGAATTCGAGACTGCACACATAAGGTCCAAGTTAGTACAAGTACCATATCAAACAATATAATAACGCCATTGGTCAACTAATTATTTGGTGAGTTATTGATTACATTAAGGCGCACAAGTCAGCTACTGCTCTAGCCAACTACTTGTCTTGTCCTTCGGCCTACCAAATGCTGCACTTTCTTGGCAAAGAATTTTTGACTCATGTCTCCGGACACCTGATAGACATCAGGAGGTAAATTGATGGTTGCTATTGTCACGCTGCGTTGCACCTGTGCGACACCATGTGGGTCCCCAAGTTAGGCAAAGCATTCCTGTTTTAGAAAGAAATACAGCTTTCCGAATTCGTTTTCCAGCCTGTAGGCGAGCTTGGTTGATGGTGAGCCTACCCATTCCCTAATCTCTTACCCCAAAGACAAGATGTGCGAAGGACATTTCCCTTGCCTAAGTGAGCTGTGCACTTTGAACAATTTTCTCCCCCACCCAATACAGCGCGATCGGCGCTGGCACTGTCCTGTACCAAAATGTGGCTTCAAAGCATGATCAGCCATGAGAAAATCCAAGGTATTATCAGATGCGTTGGAGCAAGTTATGGGGTTCCAAAACAGACTTCATAGCAGAGCACCTACCCCAGTGTATAGGGTTAGCCTATTGCCCCGAATATCGTCTTGTCGGTCTCGCCTATCGGACCAAGGGAAAAGGCGGGATAATACTAACCCGTTGCTTCCGCCCACCAACTCTCCCAATTCAGTAGAGACTAAAATGCAATGGTATCCATCTAGCAAAGTTTATTTTAGATATCGGGTCATTATGCTAACCTTGATCCATGGCACTACCGGAATGGGGCGACTCAGCGCAAGAGAAAAAGTGGTTTTTCCCTGACCCTTCGGATCCCCCGGAGATTCGTACCATCTATTTGATACTGGTAGGGTAAAATAGAGTTTAGTCGGTCGGTCGGTTGCCCCAGTGAACCATACCCCTTCTGATAAATACCGGTACTCCTACTGTGTCCATATCTCACTGCGTCATTCTACAATATTCAATAAAGCCCCCTTCTTTCCGGGCTCATGCTAGTGTCCAACCATCCAAGGCGAGCTGAAGCACATTACCGGTACTAGAGTACTAGTACATTACAAAACATATGACAGCTGAATAAATGCAACACGATGTACCTGCTCGGGGAATACTTAAGCAAAAGCGGTCTGCTCATCTAACCAAGAAAGAGCACGCCTGCCGTCCGAAGTCTCGGCAGGAGTAGTGATGCCTCCCCACGCGAGGGATTGGAAACATATATGGGTATGATAGTTATCTGTGCGTGTCTGAGCCTAATACTAAATTGGTACTCGAAGGCTCGGGTACCTTTCACTTTGTTACTTGGACGAGTCTAATATGTACTACAATACATTTACTGAATGTACGCTGGTTTCTGTTACCAAATGTTACCAAAACATTCATGACTTGGCCAAGTAAAGCTTTCCTAGAAGAGGTTGGGGTGATAAATATAACCATACCCCCCGGATAATAGCGGTACAAGGCAAATGGATCGGAAGATCCAAGCTCGGGAACCAATTGACAAGGGAAGATCCGAGGGAGTCCCACTTGAACGAGTGCCGTGCAGTATTTTCTCGCGTAATGGTTTTTCGCCAAGAGAGGGTGGCTCCAGCGTTAATTTGGATTGTTGATTTATGGTTCCTGCAGACACGAGGTGGGGCCATGTTTTCTCACGGTTACACCGATCTTTGAATTAAGGCTTAGTTTGGCCTGTTTTTTTGTTGCCAAGAAAAAAAAGAAAGCCAAAAAACAAATATAAGACTTCTGGTGACAGTTACCCTACTTGTGCCAAGATTGTAGTCCAATGCAAGTGCCAGGGGGGATGTTTTCGCACCCGCGAGGGATTATTTCGCTGGTTAACTGTTTGATAACTCCCCGGTGTACTGTACCTTGATCGCAGTTCATGAAAATCATATTTTTAACGGGTTAAGATAATATATCTCGTCATTATCAATAGATGCGGCTAAGCTAAAAATACTAGCGGGATGGCAACCGGTACGCCCAGCACTGTCACTTTTGGTAGGAAAAGTGGTCCCCCATCGAGTCTTCCCGAACCAGATCATATGATCACAAAAATTCTTGGAGCCCTCTCTCACCGCTCACACTGATTTCTCTTAACCTACCAAACTAACCCTCTTACTGGCTGGCTAGTCGATTCCAAGAGTTTTTGTGAAAGTTGACTAGAGGGTTGATGTCAGTTCTGCTTTAGACCGTTAAACTATAAGTAAATACTAGGGTACAAGGGTAAGTCCGGCGCGGTTCCACGGAATATCTGGGTTTATTTCCTACTCTGGAAGTGCGCCGGACTTTTTTCCCCCTCGCAAAATATGCCAAGAAAACGGGTCTGTATGGTGGAAAACCAAAGTTATCGTATATGGAGCGCGCCCGACTTTTAGCACCCCCCGAGTACAAGTACTGGCACAGATAACACCCTATCTTGGCCGAAGCACGGAAGAAGCAAGAAAATACGGGACAGCTCCGCTCATGATAATGTGACAGTCTTCCGGATTTCAAGAGGAAGAAAAAGAGAACAGGAATACAAAGAAGACGGGCAATGAGCGTATGAGGCACAGGAGGGATGTTTTCACACGAGACAGGGATTCGTTCGCAGGGTTACCTGAATTAAGTGCTCATTAACGTTCCAGTGAGCACAAGTGTCAGGAAGGATGCTTTCGTTCTTTCAGGACAGGGATTATTTTGCAGGTTAGTTTAAATTAACTATGCAAAAAGATTATCACTAACACCTGTTCCTATACAAGTACTTACTTCATAACCCTACAATGCTGATCTGTGATTATCTTCTCTGTTTGTATGTAATAGTTATTATCACCTTTCCCTCCCTTCTCCCAATGGTTCTAACACCCTACTTATCAAAGATAAGTACTCCCTTGCATATCTCTTCACAACAGCCTGTGTGCAACAGAAATAAATCGAGTCTTGTTTTGAGTTGTCTGTTAACTTGTCTACGGGTCTACTTTTTTGTTGGGAATATTGATCATCTACGGAACTGAAGTCCATAGGCAGGCACAGGGGCTAAGTTTCGCAGATGTTACTACTCGAGTAGCAAGGGATGTATGCCGGCAGGGCTAAATGGAGGGAATTGGGTCTAAGGGCAACGAATTGGACCTGGTGGCTACATAATTCACCTCCTCACCTCCTGCTTGGAAAACTACGAAACTTGGGAGCTAAACCTCCGCATGCATGAGATGTGGGACTCAGGGCAGAAGCAGAAGTGAAGCGAATTCAGTCTAATTTGGTGAGTGTAACCACCGGAAGCTCCTGTCTTGGCCTTCCCCTTGAGTAGAAGCTCTAGATCTAATTCAGCAACTACTACCGGCAGATCTGGTCGGTGGAAAAAATCAGGCGAGGGCAGGTGATTCTCGCCATAGACATATCGTGATAAGTTCAGAGCTCATAGCGAGGGGTAGGACCTCCCGCACGCGACCAATTCCCCCCTGAGCCGGCCCGACAACCTTATCGATAGCCAGCTCCCGAAAGAAAACATGATGAGTGCTACTGGCGTCACTCTCGAGGGCCCCCTTTGGGTGAAAAAAGGATTCCTTTTTTAGATACCTTGAACTGATGGGGCTGTTTTTTGATTTGCTTGGTTAGCGAAAAATTGGGGTTTAGTCGTCTTACACATTGGTTATAGGAGCATCAGAGGTCACTCGGCATCTGTGTCCTTAGTTTGCTTCCGCCTGCTTCCGCCTCAACCCGATAGGCATGATTGAATCCCGTGGTCGAGATACCGATAACGATGTGCTCAATTTATGGAGCAGAGCCTCTCGTCCTGTTTGGGTATTGTGATAACAATGTGATACTTTCATGCCACATACAGTAGTGGTACTATTTCCGACTTAATGATCCTCTCGCATGATTTTGAAGTTACACAAAAAGTGGCCACAGGTCACTCATTCCTTTTGATACGTCTTATAATCTAAGTACTCTGCATAAAATGCAAAAGAAATCACAAGGGATTAACCGCATATCTTGGCTTCCCCGCAATATTAATTGGAAGAACGAATACTGAAATCCCGTACCGTTAAACTCTTGCGATTCGCCATCGAATTATCCCTGTAAATCGTGTCATTAGCCCAAGATAGGTATAGTTTGGCAAGTTAATGAGATCAAACAAGGCCAGGGTGCTCAGGTTATACTATGCCAGGAGAGCATGAATCCTTCTCAAGAAACTTTGCCTCTGAGTCCGGAGATTAGCGACCTCACTTAGATGGCAAATAGCTCAAGTTTGTACTTGTATAGTTCTTGGACAAAAGTCATCGTTGGTGGCCCCAAGTAGGGCTGAAAACACACCAAAACAAGCTAAATACTTAGACTTTGAAATCCCGATTTCCACCCAGACCTCTTAATCAATTAACACAGGGGAAATTTGGATAGATAGCTAAAGATCTAGTGAATCTGAAATTTCTACTTGTATAGAAAATTCCTTTGTTTATGTGCAGTACTCATTAATTGGTGAGCCCCATCCTCAAACTAGAGGTAAAGTGCCAAGAATTTGTATGTGCTCCCATAGAAAAAAGATACATGTTTTGAAAATCGCCAATTTCATCTAGCAATAGTTCATCCAATATCCCTGCATATGTCACAATAGTACTACAATATCGCAATCAGAATACTCAGGACTACTATCTTACTAAGAATTAGTTTACTTGCCCTCCATGTGGTTGAGCTCTATTGTGCTGAAAAACATCATTTTTGGTGTAAAAGTGGCTACCAACGATGACTTTTGTCAGGGCACTGTACATGCTATTAAACTGGGTTATGGTATGTGCAAGCTTGCAAGGCAACCCTATGTAGCGAAGAGAATGATCCCCACTATGAATATCTCGGCACAGATAATGCGAAAAAAGTTAGCTCATCCGTTACTTCTTGTTCTCCCTCCTACACGGGCGGCGATATCTGATTTTAGGTCACGTTGGCTTCACGGTCGGTGCTCGAAAACTAATCCTGCGGTTGTTTTGGTTTTGGTTCATTGTCACATTAAACACTTATGTACCATAACTTATTTTAAGCGCAAATACGGTACTCGAGTACGGGCGATTAATGCCTGGCTTGGGTCACCTGCTGGGGGGGTTTCCTATCTGATCAGCCTGAGAATACCTGGATGCCCTCGCATAGGTACTTTGGCCTTGGACCGAGACCAGGGATTGGAATTCTTGAATGGGAAATAATGCCAGATATTTGATTTTGGGGAGTGGTTCAATGGGTGCCGACGATCATCACTCGTTTCTGCATGACAAGCTTGGGACCCCTATGGGGATGAAGTTTATCATTGGGGGACTGCTCGATAGGTTCAAAACACGGGAAACCAAGCTTCGAAATAGCCACTCGGGATACTATGAAAACTTATGAGATCTGTTGCTAGATTATCAGCTGAAATCAGCTCCTGAGCCGACGATGGGTTCATCTTGTGAGGTTAAGAGAATTATCATAGAAAAATCGGTATAAGTGCCATGGCGGATGTTTTCGTACCGTGAAGCTTAAGAAAAGGGGGAGTGGTTGGTGGAAGGTGCAAAGGGCAGTGGCGGACCAAGGACGGGTGCAGGGGGAGAGGTGGGAGAGTCTGGCCAAGGTGGTGGAAGGGGTGTCGGTAAGGGCGGGGTGAGGTCAAAATATGATGCGGGCAGGGCGGGTAAGGGTAAGGGGGTGGATAAGGGTGATGAGGGGGTGGAGGCGGTGGTGAAGTTGGCGGGAAACGTGCAGAGAATTGATGTTCTGGGGGGAAATGTGGCCGGGGTGGAGGATAACCTGAGGGACATCGACAAGTAGTTTGGGGTGTTGGTAGGAGGGGACCGGATGATGAACCAATGTTTGCGGAGGGTTGGGGAGGGCAAATTTTGTTTTGGTGCTTTGCGGTAGTGGGGGAGGTTGTGGGCAGACGCCTATGTTGGCAATATTGCTTGAAGTATTACTGTTTTACAAGGAGCAGGGGGTATGTTTTCGTACAAGCACCGTCACCGCTACAACTCCAGTGTTTGAAATTATTACTTGTCGCACAAAATCATGATTGAGTTTTCGACCAGTTACAACAGCTATAGTCGTTTGTGTTACCATCACCTTGCATAGGGATGGATCTGACAATAGAGAGTCTTATGAGAGAAGTTTCCTTCCTCAGAGTGAAGCTAAACGAGGCGGAGAAAAAGCTAGAGTTGAAGGAGTCGCAGTTGAGAACATTTGTCAGGACTTCGGTACCGTTCACACCCAAGAAGATGGCGATGGTTGAGGCGAGCAGACCAGTTCCCCCGATTTCAGCGAAGAGAGGATGGGATGATGATGATGATGGGCTTGAGAGGGATAAGAAGAGAGTGATGGGGAAGGGAATACCATTTGACCCTGAAGGATTGAGGGGGAAGAGGGTAGTAGTGGGATTAAAAATTGGTGGTGTGTTGTTGGAAGTGGGGAATGGTGGGGTGTTGGCTGCATTGGAAGAGAAGGGATATGTGATAAGTGAGGGGTCGAGATGGTTAATGGGTAAGAAAGAGAAGGAAAGGCGAATGAAGATGGGGAAGACTTCGTCTACGGTGGTGGTGATGATTAGGGGAGAAGAGGAGGTGGCTAGGTTGATGAGGCGAGGGTTGTGGCTGGGTGGCAGATGGCACTCAGTGGGGAGATTTGAGGCGGTGCAGTCAACTAGGAAGAAGAGTGGTTGGGTTTGGTGGGGGGAGATGTTCGAGGAGTTGATAAAGGGTGAGAGAGGTGGTTTGAGAAAGGTGAGGGATGATTTGGGAGAGGTGAAGGCGATGGTTAAGGAGGATTGGAGAAAAAGGAAGGAGGAGAAGAAGGTTGAGAGTTTTGTGGCGCCGGAAAGGGATACAGTTAGGTATGTGGGGAGAGAATTCAAACCGGGGAGCTTGTTTGGAAAGGTGGTATCACACATTGCAAGTGATACTTCCGTTGGCAAAGCAAGTGTTAGATTGAATGATGGAGAGAAGTGTGGGTATTTTTCGGTTAAGAAGTGGATTGATAAAGGAGTTGAGAAATGTGCTTGTGGACCGGGTTTGAGGAGAAAGATGGATGGTTGGAAAGAGAGACAGGATAATTAGGGCAGATACTAGTATTTAGTTTAGAAAGCCCCTAGAGCTGTAGCTAGGTAATAAAAGCAGCCGAAAAGTTCAAAAAAAAAGAAAAAAAGAAAAGAAAAAAAAGTTTTCATAAATCCTCAATCTCTCTTACACCTACAGTGAAAGAAATAACAACAATAGTGACATGTCACATTTCGAGTTTTGACCAACAGCATCCTTGGAATTTATCTCATGATATTTTCAAGTCTTTAATTTACTTCACGAAGTTTATTAATATCCATCAAGGTTCAAGAGGAAAATCCATCTCTTTCATCTATTATTTTATCTTCTGAATCTTTTACACATTCTGGTCTATCGGTTTATAATTGTTTAGCAATGGTTTCTGCTAAGAAGACATCGTTTTTGGCAACCCAGGTTGCGAGCAACGGATTGGCGTTGGGTATGGCATTTTGTCGCATCCAGGAGTTGGAAAAGGAGGTCTCTAGGTTACGACATCATGTGTAGGTTTTATCTAAGAGATTGAATGATGGGGATAAAAAGATAAAGAGGAAGGGATTTAAGAAGAGTGAGGCGAAGGAGAAAAAAGAGGAGGTGACTGGGGCTGTGGCTAAGGTTGATAGTGCGTAATCCATTACAGGTGGCGTTTACATGGCTGAGGTTGTAGCTGAGGAGGAGATTGAAAGTGGCGTTGGGAGTGTTGTGGCTGAGAGTGTGGGTGATGGGGCGGAGGGATTATTTAAGGAGGAGGTGGAGCAGGCTTTGCCGGTTGTGAGGTTGCCTAAGGTTGTCTGGAAAGGGGTGGGAGTTGAAAAGAGGAGAAGAGTGGAGATAGTTGAAGGTTCGGGTGATGAGGATGAAGTAAGATCGGTAATGAGTGAGGTGAGAACTGTGTCTTCAGGGCCGAGGAGTGGGGGTTGGCAAGTGAGGAGAGAATTGGGGAATAGGGTTCCGGAGGGACTGAGATTGGGATTTAACAATTCTAGGCTAGTTGCCGGAGGTCGCCCTACACAGTCACCATTTGGGGTATCCCGGGGGACGGACGTCTAGCGCCAATGTCCAGGGGCGAGTGGGGGTCACGGTCTGAGGCCTGGGGTTGATAGGAGGTTTAGGAGTGTAGGGTGAGGGTTTGTTGGGGTTTTAAATTGTTTTATTTTGGGGTTTAACCAGGATTTATTTCATATGACCCATTGCAAGTTATATGATTTAAGTTTCGGTTAAGGTAGTAGATGTTTTTATTAGTTTTGGTTTTGGGAATTGGTTGTTGTTTTGGGATTTAGAAGAGATGCGTGGCACCCATGCCGGGGAGGTCTTTTTAACCGAGCCACTAGAATGGTGAGGGGGCTGGATCCGGATGTTGGTTAGGTCACGTGTTTCTAGGTGTTTTGTTGAGAGGTACTGTAGGGGCAGACAGCCGTATTAGTTACAGAAAGCCCATAGTATTGCAGATAACTGGTAGTTAGATAGTTAATAGCAATCGAAAAGTTCAAAAAAAAAAGAAAAAAAGCGAAAAATGTTTTCGTACACGATGTGCCAAGGATTGAGTTGGTGTGTAGGTAGGAAGGTGCAAATACCGAACAGAAACACAACACCACTTTTAGCAATAAAAAGGTATTGTGACAATAAAAATACGAGCAAAGACTGTCATGAGGACCTGGCCAGTGGGGGCCAACAAATATAGTGTTAGATAGAGAGAGTAGAGAGAGTGCCCATAAAAAGTGGCGATAAAAGAGTCTCTGGTCGCTTCTAAGTGGAAAAAATAATATTCACAATTGGCCATGTTTATATTCTCTAAATGACATCTACCGTGCCTTCAACCTCTATAGCAAGAGTAGTAGCTCAAGCCGTCCCAGTAGGGACAAGTTTTGCTATTGCTGAGCCTCCTTCAGTGCCTCACAACGTACCTCCTACCTCTTACTATTATCACGATTACAAGCTCCTTACGTTCTAAGGTTCGTGCACTTCGTCAGAATGCTGCTTGGTCTTTCCGGCGCATTGCAAATGAGGTTGGTATTGCTATGACCACAGTATACAGTATTTGCAAAGCACTTACTACTCCCCACCGGGTGAAATCTGGACGTCCAAGAGTGCTTAATACACCAATTCGCAAGCAACTAATTACACTAGCAACTGCAAGTCAAACCAACTGCCGTCTCCCACTCAGTCAAGTTGCCAATCTTGCTGGAATCCAAGCCAGCCCTACTCTACTACGCAAGGCATTTGCTCAGGAAGGTTACCATAGGGGTGTTGCAAAAGCCCGGCCATACTTCTCTACGGCAAAGAAAGAAAAGCGACTAGACTGGGCGTACCATTCTGCTGATTGGACTCGGACTAATTGGGCTAAGGTAAGTATCCCTGAGTTGTAGTGATAAATTTTTATACTCTTTTAATAATACTGTCTCTGTTTGGACTAACTCTACTAAGGTAATTTGAAGTGACGAATGTGCATTTAATGTCTATGGTCTATCATCCAGTGGCAGGACCTGGGTGGCAAGGATGGCTGGTAAGGAGGACCTTGAAGATTGTTTGGTTCTGGGGTTTCCAAGGTTGAAAACAATACTAGTAAGTAGTATTTGAATTTAATTCTTTTATGATATAATAGTAACTACTCAATAGGTTTGGGGATGCTTTAAAGGGGGTCAGAAGGGACCATTCGTCTTTTGGGATAAGGAACAATTGGGGAAGACAGTAAAATCTGTCACCTTCACTACAAATATTCTTCCCTACTTTCACGGGTTCTGGCAACAACAGTCCCAGCCACAGCTTGACTATGTTTACCTAATGCAAGATAATGCAAGCCCACACTGTGCCAAGTATACTCAGAACCGCCTCAAAGAACTAGGAATCTGGGGATATTTTATTGATTGGCCGCCCTCATCACCGGACTGTAACCCTATTGAGAATGTATGGCGGTTGATCAAGCAACGGATGAGAAAGCGGAACCCATTTCCGGTCACGAACGAAGCCCTGAAAATTGCTATTCAGGAAGAGTGGGATTTTATTACCTCGGAGGAGTTGACTAGTCTAGTTGACTCTATTTCTACTCGTGTTCTTGAGGTAAGTTCAAGTTATTTTCAGACCTCTTAGCCAGTTAAAGGTAAATGCTTTACACACCTATTGTTTATTTTACAAATTCTCTTGGGATTTTGCAGATTCGGGTTGCCCATGGGGGGTACACAGGGTATTAGGGTTGGCCATTTAGCAAATTGTTCTCTTTGGTGGCTCTATTTTTCTGGCCAGAGTGGGCCCTTTCTTGTTCTCTTTTCTATCAATTTTTGAATCTCTATTCTTACTGTCTTTATTATTATTATCCTTCTCTTTAGGTATTCTCTGCTGTTTCGGGGCGGTCACTTTCCTTTTCTTGTCTACTAGTACCGGTATCCAAGTCTATACATTTTCCCACAAGTGCTTATGAAAGTATAAGTGGTTTCGTAGGCAGACAAATCCGTGTTTCAAACATCCTTGTATTATTCTGAGCGTACGAAAACATCACCCCAGTGTCTTGTAGACAGTATTTGAAAATTTTATTTATTTTTAAATATTGTTGAAAAGGGATTATTTGTGAAGCACCTAACTTATCGCATGGTGAAACCACCTATGACATGGAAGATTTTGTATGGTGTAGTGAGAAGAGCGCAATAAGGAGATAGTGCGATGTCTTACCCAAGACATACAGGCCAGGGGGGGGCGAGAAAAATTCTTACATTAGCAATTATTGATTATCAAAGCTCCTTAAAATCATCCCTCCGTGCATCCGCAGAGGCCTACGGTATCCGATGGACAACTCTGAAAGACCGAGTCAATGGTGCCCATGATCACCATGAAAGCCATTGGAGAGAGCAATTCCTATGAGTGCAGGAAGAAAAGAAAATAGTTAACTGTTGTACTTGAATGGATGACTGGGGATTTCCCTTAAAACTCCAACTTGTTCATGAAATGGCTGAGTTCTTGGTAAAGAGAAGAAATGATAGCTGGAGGCGAGGAAAGCACTGGCTTACCAGGTTCCTTAGCTGCAACCCTGAACTCTCTTCTTAGCTCACTGCCAGGCTGGTAAGGCAGAGGGCTTTTGCTGAAAATCCAGCAGTAATTAAAGACTATTTTTCCAAGGTATGTCTATCTATAATTGCATAATATATGTGTTAAAAGAATTGTTAGCTATAATGAGTCATTAAGGCTCATGAAATATTAACTGAAAATATGTATAATATAAATTAAGAGGGATTTATGATTGGGGTAGCTGCATAATGGAGAGTTATCTGCCAGAGAGGGAGAAGATATTCAAGGTTCACCTATAGTATAAGCAGTAAATGGGTTACAGTAATTGAAAGTGTTTCTGCTAGGGGAGTGTCATTGCCTTTGATGGCAATTAATCCGGAAGTGGGATACTATAAAGGCAGTATTATCAGCAATGAATTACCTAAGATCATATGTGCCACTCATGGATCAGGATGAAAGGTATGGTAAGTTTACATTCTGGACATTAGATGCACTATCAGGTAGGATGCTATACTCAGTTGCGTCAGGTGTGTCAGGTGACAAAGGAGCCATACTCACTTATCTTCGGAGGCTAGTAGCTACACAGTCTTACCTTCTGTACTTCCAAGTGCTACGTAAAACCCCATAGCACCTCCTGATTTACCACTGGTTTTTATGAATATCCAAAGAACCTTATCGCTTTGCAGCCATCCCTTGTATTTGAAAAGGGGGCAGCCTTGGCAAAAATCCTTATTAGTGTAGATGCTAGATGAGAAAGCCATTACACTCTTAATGTTAATTTGCACTAACTTCAAGTTGACAGACATGATGATTCTGCAAATCAATTTTCAGAACATGATCTTTCAGACAGTGAAAATTCCAGCTTACTGCAGTCTGAAAACAAGTAATAGCTAGGATATTGTCTGGTTGTAGTGCTTTCTTAGCACTTAGACTTTGCAGTGAAGCAACTCTGCACTTTGCTCCTATAAGAATATTTCTACTCCAGGTGTATCCAGAAGACCCCTGCACAACCACAGAACTGATTCTTGATATAACACCTGCAATATGCCGGGCTCAATGTCTGCTATATACTCATATAGGATTCATCCCTACCTGACTATTATTCATGGAGATACTCACAGGTAATTTCCAAATTTAAAGATAGATTACACCACAACAGTTGGACGGATCTTAATTTTGTAGGTAGGAGGTTATTGGGCTTAACACCAGCTACATGCCTGTCGAAGGTATGCCTCTGTGGCATCAAAACTTATAAGATCACTATCTTCAGAATAGAGGGTATTAGGGAGGAAATCTGGTAGAATATTACTCAATAGCGGTGTTAGGGGTAGCAGATAAGGTAACTGTGATATCGAGATAAGCCTGAGTATGTGTGTACGAAGATTTATCTAAGAAGGCTCATGGGTACTTATTTCTCTTGAAAAGTAATCGTGTAATACAAAGATGATCGAGTAAGAAAAAGGTTTGTAGTGTGATAACATTTATATTCATAAGATCTCTTCTCTGGTGCTTAATGATACTTCTAACTATCGGGCAAGACCATGTATACTTATAATATTCCCGTGAGTACTTCTTACTTTCATACTAGCAAAGAACCTTGCTGACTTCGTCTCGGTTTTATGAATGTGGAACATCATTTGACCCTGAAGACTTGCCCACCACTTCAGCTAAATCCTTTCCTAAGTTAATTGTCTTTCCAATTACTTGCATTCGATCTCTGCGCTGTATGAACTTTGCCTGTATCTGCAGCCTGGCTCGCTATCATATCAGTCGTGTCTTCCGGTCATGCTCTGATCAAGATTTCTCATGCCGGGTAATCATATCCTTACTTCTTACCAAGCTAATTAAATATGTTGGTTGGTCTATCTTTATAGTGCCTTGACTTAATAACCAGCCGGTTAAACTTCTCCCAATAACTTCGTACTAATAGAGTGCCAACTCTTATCCAGAAATCAGTGAAAACCCGGTGGTCACAATTATTAAATCCAGATACAGAGACTGATTTGCAACCACGAGATAGTAATAATAACTATGATGGATGTGTGGGAAGAACACATGACCTTTGGGTATTAAACCAATAGTTATACCATTTGACCAATGTCGAGACCAGAGGGGTATGACAGCTGAATATTTGAGGTCCCTGTGCAGGAGTCTGTCCACTCCGGAGGTCCGTGCGATGGATTCCAGTACCTGAATACATGGACTTCCAAAGGGCCTAACAAGCGGTTTCCTCCACAACGATTTTGTGAATTTCAATTCTTTTTGCCAGAGGTTGTTTGGCTCAATGGCAGATACAAGCCAGTATAAGGTACGTCCCAGTAGCATCAAAACTCAGGAATTTGCTCTCTACTTTGTAGGATATGCCAGGCGAATCTTGAAGCTATAAATATCTCAAGGGCTTGGGAAAGTCCCAGAATCCTGAAATTTAAATACATCATAGCATTGAAACTATAATATATGACTATATATATATATATAAAAGCAAATATATTGGGACCAAGATCAGGGGTTGGTAAAGGGAGTACCCTTCTAGCTGACTCACCATTTTGATTATGTCGAGTTTAAACATATGTGTTTAGGTAATTTATTTGTTGTGTCATGTACATTCAGGAGATTCAAATGTTGCACTAGATGTGTTCACGAGAATGAGTTGTTGCACCAGGTATGCTCTGAGTTCGCAAGTAGACGTTGTTGCTTTCTGATTCACAATTGACATTATTTGCACATGGTACATCTGATTCACTGGGTACACAAGACACCAATTATGTTTTTGCTGATGATGCAAGTATGATAAAGAAAGAAGTAGCTACATTTTGATATTTACTAAAATGATGGAAAGATAGCTTTTTGGGAATAGAGTGGTTTCAAAAGCAATTTGGGATTTATTCAACACTAGTGTATGTTATCCTTATTCAAATTTATATAGGTGAAAACTTGAGTCTTATCTGCTAAATACAATCGCATATAGTCCAGAGGATAATTGGGGGCTGCTAATTATAGATAGGTATGTATCTTATATTACATAAGAGTTCTTTGACTATTGTCCTGACCAGAAGATAGTTTCTTTTTGTCTGGTCTCACACTCAACTCATATCCTGCAACTTTTAGATATGGCGCTATTTTGCCTTTTACAGTATCATTATAGCCAGCAGCAAAAAGAATTTTGCCTCATGTATATTATGCATTGATTTATGTAGCCAGTGGTATTACATATGACCCCTATATCTCACATATCTTATCAGATATTAGGTATTCTTAGAGCCTTCAGGAGACCCTATGGGCAACTAGAGTTCATACAGAGGTTAAGGTGCAACTGGTTATGTAAAACTATGGTTGAGGCATGCATGGGATACTGGACTTAGCACAGAGTTCAGGGCCGGCAAGAGAGTGGGGGGAACTGCCTGGAGTCTCATTTGGCCTCCCGTAAGACCACAATGCTGTATGAGATCTTCCTGTATGGACTAGCTACTCCTGAATTTCTCCATTGTAGGCAGCAGCTTCTTGAAGTCCCCTTGGGTACTTTATTCGTCCTAAGTGACCTGTGTGGGAGTACAATACTGCCGAGATTTTTCACCCCTGGTTATATTACATTTTACTTAGACCTTTTCACAGGACAAATATGTGATATGTGCTAAAAACGTCCTAAATGAGCCGTTGGGAGGCAGAATTGCCCTTCAGAAAGGGTTATCTATGCTGTATAGTTCTGGAAGACAAAACTTTGTACTAACTTTCTGACAAAAGATGTGACAATATTGCTTATAACGTCAAGTATAACATCTTGAACACTTTGGGGAATTGCTAGGTTTTGAAACCTATCACCTAAGGTGGAATTCTGTAAGATAGAGTTATATAAGAATATAGTCTCAAAGAATACTACTTGCCATGACTATGGAAAGCCTTTATGTTAAAAATGTATGTTTTAAACCACTAGAGACTATAGAGACCATTAAGGTAAAGGTGATAATATGTATTATTTTAAAATCAAAGAAGTTTATGTATTTTATTTGTAAAGAAACTAAGGCCACTATACATGTAATTCAGACTTAGCAATTCGTTGATGAGAAGAGTAACGAGTAAACACATGCCTTGTAAAATCATTTGACCCATAGACAAGATTATTTCTGTAAGCTTCCATTATTCTAAGCACACGTTGATAGTATTTCCAAATCAATTTATTGGAAACTTGGGCCAAAGCCTCTGGCACAATCTGTACTAGTGCAGGATATGTGTATTCACAATTTGCTCCTGCATAAAGCTTTGCACTTCCCCAGAAATACTCTATAAGGTTTCACTCACAGTGAAACAAAGGGTAGATAATTACCAAATGTCCAGCTGCCTCCAAAGCTTCCTGCAGTTCACCCTTTTGAGTTTGGAAGTCATGCTGGGATGATAGTAGAGCCCGAGTACAGCAATCCGTATTACTTGCATACTTACAAGATGGCTTAGGCTTTCGTTGCCCTGGACTGTCTCTAGGAATTGTGCACAGTGTTAATGGTTTTCTGTTGACTCGTCAAAGGCCCTGCTCCTGCAATACCTGCTTCAACCCCTTTAACTAACCATTGGGTAGAATCATTTTCTGCTGATAAACAAGTGTTGCATTCTGAGACTTAGTGAAATATCCATCTCGCATTCGTACGGTACTTTTTCCTCCTGGTATAAGATTCATATTGGCAGCTCACAGGGTATCAGATCCATATTTCTGATGATTCTTTGCATTGTCAAAAGCAACTAACCCATGACATGTAGGAAAGGATTGCTTAAATGCTAGTATCACCTTTTCCGTAAGCTGCTGTAACATCAGCTCGCCTGTCCACCAGATGTCCCTATCACGTTTCAGTATTTCGCATGCTTCTCCATCTCCAACTATTCCAATAGCTGTCCATTAGTCTGACATATGCAGGCCTTGCCCTCATCCTTTCTTACAAATTGGTGCCTGGTCTTGATAACCCCAGATATTCTTTCGTCCATTGTTTGAGTTGAAGGATGACTAATCGTGTGAAATAAAGACAAGTGGTTTAATACCTTCACTATATTATTTAGGAATTACGGGAAGATTATCATCCCATTCAACTACATCAGCAAAATGTTTTCGCCGGTCCTGAAGTCACCTGACTACACCTGGTTCCCTTGCACCTCTTGGTCCACTACCCATCACCGAGGTCCAGCCGTTTTACTCGTACCCTCGGTCCGCGGTCCTGGTTCACACTTCCCTTGTCCCAGCGATCTCTGGTCTGCCCTTCCCTCGTCCTGGCTCTCTCACATCCTTGCTTTGACTCCTCTATTCTATCTTGCACCTCTCCCACATACCCCTTCTGCTCCCGGACCTCTGCCTGCCCCAGCCCAGAGCCATCCAGGTCTATCACCCTCGTGCCCCAGTTTACTCATTTTTGATTTCTATCACCTTCAGTTCCTTGCTTCACCCCCCCATGTCACCTGATCCTTTCACTTCTCCTCCCCGTGTTCCTCAGACCCCTCTTTGCACTTTTCGTATTACCCCTAGTTCTTGCTCAGGATCTCCTATCCATCCTGTTTACATACGATTTGCCTCCTGATTTTCCTCGCCACGATCCTGATAATCCCGGTTCTGCCTCTGCCCTCTACTGATTCTTCCGAAGTTGTCTAACCGCGGACCAGCTCTTCCCTTGTCCGTGTTCCGTCTACCCTGTTTTCACTAGTTTCGCGCAGCTTTGGGTCTGAGGCCATCTGGGTTGCCTGGGTTATGCGATGACAATCCTGTTGCACCATATACGCGTCGTACTTAACCAAGTGATTGCATTAGCACACCCTGCTGTTCTCTAGATATATAACCTATATAAACAAATACTCATTACTAACGAAAATCCCAAGCTCCCTTCCCGCAATTTTCCCCCCCCTACCTTTACGAACGTCTCTCAACACCACTGGCTTCTGGTACAAAATACTTTTTCCACGCAAATCTCGCCTGAGCTCAGGCTTCGTTAAGGCTTCATGGCCTCCCACACCTCCTCCGCCCACTCGTCCCAGCACTCTTCCAGGACCCCTACGCCACTTCCTTCCCACAGCCTTCACAACATCGCAGTGTTCCTTAAACAGACAAAGGACCTGATCGGGCAGGCTGTGGGCCCCATCCCCTCCCTCACAGATGCTGAACTCGCCTCTCTTACCCCGGGCGAAGCAGTCCTCATCTCCCTCCTCTCCTCGGCCACCCAAGGCCTCGTTTCGCTCACCGGGCGCTTCAACGCCCTTGAGAAAAATATTGCCCCCCTCCTCAGCCTCTCGGACACGATGGAGGAGCTCTCTGACACCCTCTCCCTTGTCGATGGTAGACTAAGCGAGATGCAGAAAGCCTCGGACGCCACCAACTCCGCCCTTACCGCTCATGGGAAAGATACCCAAGGTTCGCTTAGAGACATCGCCTCGAGGGTCTCCACTCAGCCAATACCACGTTCTACCCCCACAGTGTGCCCAACTGCCCC
>QOVD01002418.1:0-12312 GCA_003521225.1 Tuber microsphaerosporum
GGGCCCGGGGTTTTCGGGGCCCCGGAGGCCCCGTAACGAACGCTAGTTATCTATCGCCTCCAAAATTTCTCCCTTCATGTCGGGCTCCCTTGTAAACATATTTCCCTCAACGGACATTCTAGCAGCACGTCTCGCCGTAATCGCGAGGTGATCGGTCATCCTGTGCGTCTTGGTTCGTCGTCTAGGAGGGGAGAGCTCTAGTTACTCTGAGTCGGTTGTAGAACCTAAGAGAGCCAATGTCAGCGTGGCAGATGCAGGTGGGGACAACCTTCGGAATGCTAGAGCTTACTTGGGGCTCGAGAGGAAGGATGGCCAGCAGTGGATCAGAAAGCTATGTAGCGTGGGGGTGTGAACTTCGTTGGCAGGAGAGGTCAAAAATGAGAAAGAGGTTGCGTGCTCTCTGATACATGTACCCAAATACCCAAATGCAAGTCACAGCCATGCCCCGCAGCTTGGCAGTGGGTGCGTTCTCGTATGATACCGCAAAAACTACCATCAGACAACGTGGCTCCTGCTTGCGCAATCAGATAGCGAAATGTTTTATTTTCTATTGCTTTCGCTTCTTACTTCTAGCTTAGTCCACAGATTTCCTTGATGACTCAACTTTAAACCAAATTTCAAAGACTCTTTGACTTCTAACATGCTTCTTCTGTTCTAGTTTGATACTGTCTATGCAGCTTCTTTAATTTCGGAGTCATAGCTGGTCACTCAATCTCTTGACTTAATTTCGCTTATCCAATCGAGCACGGAGAAGCCACGTTGCCCGATGGTGGATTTAAAGGGTTTTTGCGGTATAAGGTGTGTCTGTTCCCGCTTCTTAGCGAAAAGACACCCACACCTTCACCCCGGTTTCGAGCACGAAAGAGACTAGACCCCGATTTTCGATTCATTTACTCACGGGTTATGTCAGCCTCGAGGGTAGCAGTAAACAATAGAGGTCCTGGGGGTGTAGTACGCACTGGTAATGGTGTTCCTGCTGCGGGCAGTGGTGGTGTAGATTCAGGAGGCGGCGAGGGAGGCGGCAGTGGTGGAGAGCTCGACGGGAATTCGCATGACAGAACCCGCGGTGAGTTAGCAGGCGCGGAGAAACATTTGAGAGACTCTTCACCCATGCGCAGGAACACATCATCTACTGGGCTTTCTGACAGCAATACTTCCACTTCTACCCTCCAAAAGAAGAGGAAGCCTAATGTCGTGAGATCAGCCGCGCCGTCACGAGAAACCTCACCTACACGCTCCGGCACTCTTGCGGCTGGTTCGCCTTGACGGAGCAAGTGGCAGCCCTGGTTAATCGACAACAGCACAATACAATTCCCGAAGAACCAGAAGGGGGAAAGCCGGGTGGTGGGGGGGCAAGGAAGCCTAGAACCGGCTCGATAGCGTCTTCGATAGCGCCACGATCGCAAGCGGAATCCGAATCAGAGTCGAGTTACAAGAGCGAGGAGAAAGCAGCTTATACCAACAACAACAACAGTAGAGCTCCGCCTCCATCGAAACCGTTTGAAAGGAAACCTCCTACAGTCATGGGATCAGATAACTTTTCAAGGAATATAACGGTGGAAACAGAAACAGTGAGCTCAGTTCCGCAGGTCGCTGTAGGGGCTGCTGGAGTGCCTGGGGGGCAGGCATCATGAGCAAAAAAAGCAATGATACAATACGGGCACCTAAGAAGGACAAGAAGAAACCAACGAAGCGTGCTGGAGGCGGAGGGCCTGCTAACCGTGAGCTGCTGATAATATCTATCTTACTTTTGGGCCTGTTCAACTAATGTTATATCCCTATAGCATCGAGCAAAGCGGACCTGTTCGCAAGGAGGGTCGCCGAGGCAGTTGATGAGGCAAATTCATCACATTCCGAGAAAACCTTTGTCTATGAATCGAACCCCCCTGAGGCGCCACAGAGACCCACCAGCAGATTCCATTCACGAACCCCAAGCGCAACATCAATACAAGGGGGACCAGATCGGGGATTGCGGTTACCTCTGCTTGGTTCGATAGAAGGAAATTAGAGCTGGGAGAAATGCGATGAAATTCGCCAACACTTCAGGGCTAGCAATACTAATGTAGCAAGTGATAGGGCAACGGGAGAAGCAAGCGGCGGTAGAGAGGGAGGAGGAGGGGGGGTCAGGGCCATCAGCAGCTGTTAGGGGAGCTGGTGGCTCAAGGCCGGAGGGAGAGTCAGGCTCTGGACAGAAGGAAAGGGCGGGAATTCCAGGGGTCAGAACGGGCATCGAGGTCTGCTCCCAGAGTCTCCGTTTTCATCATCATATAAATCGTCGGCACACTCTCTGCGGACTAGTATACTTTCAAATAAGATTTTTATCCTAGTTTTTTCTCAAAATCACAATAAAACATCATAAGCTCACTCTTTATAGCCAGCACTAGGCCTTTCAAGGCTCTAAATTTGACACAATCGTAAGTTTCACCTCAGACGCTTCTTATTTCAACCCTTTTAAAAGCCTTCAGGCGTCGGTCGCCAGTTAATGCGGTACATGTTCTCCCTGCCGAACATGACCAATTGCATCTCATATTATACTTGTATTTTGTAAATTTTTCTATAGGAAATAGCAGCTGGTTTCGTGGTGTAGTTGGTTATCACACCAGTCTAACACACTGGTGGTCCCCGGTTCGAGCCCGGGCGAAATCACTTATCTTTTTTTTCACCAGACCTATTATTCCATCTTAGGTCACAACCATAAGGCCAGTAAGTCTTGGCAACCCAACATGACGTATAAAGCCTTGAAGTTTCCCGGACTCCGGGAGTAAGAATAACATCCCACCACGACCCACACCAGACCCTAGTCCACAACACCCTACTCCAAATACTCCTATCATACTATTATTATCTATGGTGATTATGAGATTCCAGCCAGTCATGCCACCACCAGAAAAAATTTACGAGGCGCTCAAGTTTGCAAACGAAGAAACCCAAGCATTCCAACTTTATCAGGCCTACCGCGTTCTCCTAAAGTGCCTTTTCCCACCCGAGAATGGGTACGAGATATCCCCAAAATATAATCCACCAACCCAGCCAAGATTTGATGATTTGAAGGGTATTTACACTGTCAAACAAAAATCCACTAGAACTGTCGTGTTTCTCCTTGAGATCAAATCCTCAGAAGACCTGAGTCGAATCTCCAGCCATCAGGAAGCCGATTCGCAAATGCCGGAGAAGTTTAGACATGTTATTGAAGTAGTAAAAGTTGAGATACTCTACGGGGCCTGCGCTATGGGGACAAAAATCTGCATATATAAGCTTAATATGAGGAGCAGGCTGCTATTCCCCTTCGAGCCGACCATTCTCAGTGACCCAGAATCAGCTACAGACTTGGCACCTATTGAGTGGTAGAACATAGATCTCCTGACCCCGGAGGGCCAAGGCCAACTTCGCAGAATTGTGCAGCATATCCAATGAAAATTGGTTAGTCCTGTGTGATTTCAGTTGGCAGACTTCTGCTTATAGTATTAGGATAAAACTTTCTTGCCTGTGTTACGAGAAATCATGGGAGTTGGGGAGGCATTATTAGTGGTGAAATTTTAGCAATCATGAAGGATAACAGGATATCAGAATGCTGCTAGATTGCTGGGGATTACGTCTTGTCGGCTGTATGTGTTTTTCTTAGAGTTCATGCCAGTGGAGTCTCTAGAGTGTTCAATTCTTGCTAAACAGAAAGATATATCCCCTAGCCTGTCCTTAGCTAGAGAGAGTAGAGCAAATCAGAGCACGATTCCTCCATCTTCTACCACTTCTCCTAGAGCCTATTGTGATTGCACTTTTGTTCGTTTCTTCTTTTATACTTTCCTTTGGGCCTGTTTGGCCACAGCTATTCTATTCCATTACCCCACACAAAGTGGCTATATCTGATCATTTGAAAGCAGAAGAACAACCATGTTGTTTCCAAGGCCGACCCTGTAGTCACACTATTGTAAGGTGTGTTAATTGCAATGGTCCCCACCAATCCTGCTCACCCTTGTTCCCATCTCACCACAGTGGACCTAAGGAACGCACGGGAGACGACGAGGAAGAAATGGCCAATGCTTGATTGCTATGATAGTTTTGTTATGATTTTTGCGTGGGATTCATAGTTTTGGTGGCTTACATTTTGGATCAGTATTAGGGGATGGTTAGGAGTGTTCTTGTTTTATAGAGGTTGTTAGGCCATAACTTAGATTGCTTGCCATAGATTTTCCTGTAGTTAGTTTAGCTACGAATAAACTGAGGATTTTACAAAAAAAAAAAAAAACACTCACTGACCCACTCACTCACTCACTCACTTGAGAAGCACACAGGCGTAGTCAGATTCCAGAACATCTCCATTCAATTTCCAAATTTCATTCAAGCTACCACTCTAGTGATTTCCCAATCTACCAATCCCAATACTTGTACATCCATTCCAAAACATCAGCTTGGTTTATATGGGTTCAAGCCAATTCTCTGCCTATATAAAGAACCTCGTATCATAACAAAAGCTTTGCACAAAAACAAAACTCACCAACAAAACAACCCGTCCAAACCCGTCTCCCATCTTAGCCACTTACCCTATGCATTATAGGTGGGGTTTGCCCAGAGCTTTATGAGGGAGAGGGTCTGGAAGAACAGAGGTAGGAAGAAGGTTTTTCTGGGTACGATCTCTGGGAGGATGGCAGAAGTGGTGTCGCCAATAAGGCTGCGGGTTATGCTGGTAATGGCTTCCTGGTTTGCAGAGAGGCCGAGATGAGGAGCGACTGCGAAAGCAGACTGTTTTTAGCAGAGAAGCAGTGAGAAGAAAGGGAACGCATGAGCACCTGTGATTAGAACTCTGTCTATGAAGGAGTATATAGCCCAAAGATTTAGCCCCCGGTAGGCATGGCAGAGACCTCGACTGAACGGGAATAACCAAGAGAATAGCTGAGATATCTGTCCCCAATAAATGAACAGTCCGAACTCTGCAGCAATGATTCCTATAATTCCTATTCCTCGCTTCACAATGTCAGCAAACCGGATTTGGAAGATGCTGTCGCCGAGACAGTATGCTTGCAGTAGAAAAATAAAGTATGTTGGCGCTAGATAGAGGTATATATGCTTGAGGTAGAGCAATGCAGCAAAGAGAAAGCCAGAGTATAAGCAGGGAGATGGTGACAGGACCATGCGGTGGATTAGGATCTGATATAGGAAACCGTTGTATTAGAAGTGATTGTGCTCAATTATTAAGAAGCCGGTGGATAGGAGAATAGATACAGCTACAGCATGAGTGAGGTGCTTGTAGGATTCAGGACTCGTATTCATTAACCTTCTTCATTATTAGCATTATTTAAATTCAAGAGGACAAAGGAGGAGGTACTTTTGCAGTGCATAATAATTCCGTGAACATTACAGACAACCGCCAATCTACAAAAAATGAAATATAAGAGTGGTGTAAAGCCCAAATCGTCCAATTCATTGAGATGGAAGGCAGAAAAATATAATACAGAAAAAAATAAGTTGCAAGGCCTCGCCTAGATAAGGATATTAAAGGTATCTCGTATCCGCTGCCCTCCTTAAAATTCTACCCAGCAAATCAGAAACAAACCGCCCTGAACACAGTGTTCCCAACCATCCCGTCCAGACGCCAGGGCCCTGGCGTCCTATAGTCCCGTCCGTCCCGGGCAGGGTGGGTAAGGACAGCCTGGCACGGCGTCCGTCTTTTGTAAACACCGCAGCCCTGTAGGTTGACGGCCGGGCCCTGCAGTCTTTTTGGAAATGGTAACCTCCGGTAGGTGCCTACCGTCACCTGGGTACCTACCGTCCTGAGTAAGGACGGGTGTCTCTTGCAGGCCCTGGCTTCTCCCCGCATACCCCCATCACTACCCCCTCGGCCCTGTCGTCACCCATATCGCCTAACCTATTGCCTATAGGCTTCATGCTCGCTCCACACCTCTGCCTGGGTGAATAAATATAGACCTGAGAAACGAAGATTAACTATTTTGAGAAATCCTAGCGATAAAGCAGAGTCCGCCTTCCTTGGTCTCATTCACTCAGATCTTGTACTCTCTGAATCTTCTACCTTACCTTCCAGCGAAATTTGATACATGATAGTAGAGCCTGAGCTTCTCTACATTAGACTAAAAATGTTTCACTTCTTAATAACACTGACCTAATGCTCCTGAAATTCGAAATGATACATAAACTAAGACACCTATAGGGCCCGGCCGTCCGTCCAGGCCATAGGTCAGGACGGACTGCAACTGGTCGTCCGTCTGGGGCAAAGGTCTCAAACTTGGCGTCCGTCCCGTCCTAGGCGACAGACGGACGGACTGGACGCTTGGGAACACTGCCTGAACAACATGGCAATCAGCAGCAGGTTCACCTCTTCTGATTATCTTTTTGAGAGACCTGCGGCTGCTCGGCAGAGGGGCGTTTGGGTGCTTGGGGGAGGGGCATCTGGCTGCTTGGGAGTGGAGCGTCTGGCTGCCCAGAGGAGATTTCTTCTTTCACGGTGAATGCGGCGGGGAATCGAAGATGGATGTAATCTTTTAGGGACCAAATGACCAACTATAGCAATTAGATTAAACAGATACTGTAGCTGAATGAGAAACTAACCGATGAGGCCGCAGCAAATATGAAGTGGACTTGCCACTTGGTGATTTTCTGGTCAGACTTAACCGTGGCAAATTCCTTGTGCATCTCAGACCCCAGATTGTTTATCATTCCTCCCAGCTTATCACCAAGTTTCCCGATAGATTTTGTCAAATCAACTTTAAAACTTGCATGATCCTGCCATCATTGCCTTAGTTAATTGTAGCTAGGACTTTGTAAATATAATCCATACCTTGATTTCACGGTCCATTTTATCGTCCAACCTATTCATTCTGTCCCACCACTATACCATAGTTTGTTAGCTGAAGTTTGCCCAATTAGTTTGAGCTAGAGAGACTTACCATATCGCGTGACTGACTACCACCGTTATCCGGTTCCATCTTTGGCATGACATTATCGGAAGCAGCTGTGCTGTTTGGTTCATCTCCATGTTCAGTGCCATCAGGGAAGGATTCATCAATGTATTTTCTAAAGAAAATACGTTGGCGGAGAAGGGTAGGGGAGTAGATCCTCGCTTGGCGTGAAAATCGGAGCATGGTGCTTGTTGTTTTGATTGCTTTACTTTCGTGGGCGGATGTTGGATGTGGATGGTTGGGTTGAAGATCTTTAAAGCCCCTTCATATCCAAGGTTAGGGTTTTCGGGAATGCAGCCACGTTTTTATTCCCACGATGAAGGGAACATGATTCCATCTTCCTACTTGGAAGTCACAACAAGAGCCAAACATATCAATGTGTTTTGGTGGTGTAGTTGGTTATCACACCAGTCTAACACACCGGTGGTCCCCGGTTCGAGCCCGGGCGAAATCATTTATTTTTCTCACTTCTCACAAAATCCTTTCTTTTGTTCACTCAGAGCGCCATCTACTTCATGAACTCAGCTAAAGCGAACCAGCCTACTACCAGCCTCTTTTCTATGTGCCCGCTTAACGCGGTCATTACAACTTTCTCGCCTCTCCCAATCACCCAACCCAATCTAATCATGTCTCCAAGCACCTGCCGAACTACCCTCCTCCGTGCCCTTGTCGCACGCATCCACCTGTATATCCGCCGCTCACCTGCGCCGGCTCCCATCCCCGAAGAGCGCACACAAATCGCCTTTTACCCGATCGAATGCTCAGGAAGCTCCGAAGACAGCATAGGCAGTGATGATATTCCATGGGCGGGGCACGACAGTGATGATAGTGACACCACTGTCCGAAGGGGCAGGCGAAAGGGGGCTAATGGACAAGAGAGAGTGATAGTGGTCATTAATACAGTTAGTAATATAATTTATTTACACGAGTGAGAGCCTGTGACTTGCTATTCTCTATGATGACGATAATGAGTGATGTGGAGAAAAGGGAGAGGAGAAAAAAATGAAACCCATTGAGAACGCCCCATTTCCCCAATCTTAGACCTCGCACCACTAACCCTCTGTTAAGTTGGTATAGTAATTAATCCACTTTTGCATCGCCAGGCGGACTACCTAGGCGTTTGTCGTTGAGATTATTGGGCTACCAGACATCGGTTTTTAGCAAACTTTTCAGTATGCAGGAGTTTTTCCGCGCAACCATGACAGGGACAGAGGATTTAGTGACCAGGTAATTGAGAAGGATCTGAGAAGGAAGCTAGGTAGTGGATTAGTTTATAATTTAATGGTGAGTGTGATTCAGAGCTCCTACCCTTTAGTCCATCCCTTCTACGGGAACCAAGGACCACAAGTGTAAGTTCCATAAAGTCGATCTAAATCATACCCGTCAGGCTACCATATATCGTGAAATAGAGTGCAAACTCACGATTTCAGTGAGAAGGTGCTTCGGGCTCTTGCAGTGAATCACCTCTACGATGACCTTGACCTGCAGCCTCGTCTTCTTCAAAAGCTTCTCCACCAGCCTAGTGATTGCCTCGGCTGCAATGTACCGCTCCCGTCCAGCTTTCGTGCGCTCCCTGCTTCTCTCCGAGATATCCCCCATATTGGATAACCGGGACGCTGTTCCGGGTGCTTGAGGCATGTTCAGAGCAGCAAGGCTAGTTTCCACGGCAGTAGCCTGGCTGCTCAACTCCCCAGCTATCCTGTCATCCGGAACAATCTTGCCGCCATCTTCCACCGTATCCTGATCGATGGCATATATGGCCATCAGAGTATCGCCGTCTCTAAGAACCGTCCCGATTGTCCACTCCAGAGCATGCCGAGCCTCCCCACTCAAATCCGTAGCAACAAGATATTTTCGCACACACTTACTACTTTCCTCTTCCTTCTTGACTATCGACTCATATTCTCCAGGCCGAATTGTCCTAATAACACGCTGAGTCTCTGGTGTAGAAATGATAGGAGAGAAACTCATCTCCATTCGTTGAGCTCGATGCAAATTGCGAACGTGCGCCTCTATATCCGAGGACATTGGTGTAGAGTTATGCGATGGTAGGTCGAAATTTGTAGAAGGATGCACACCCGGTCGTCTGTTTGTTGTAGGAGATGTTGCTCCACGGACGCTGCCCGACGTTGTGATCGATATCGAGGGCAGGAGGGAGCGAACACTATACCTAGCACTTAAGCCTTCCCTATTGGAAAAGTCAGAGCCACCTCTAGAATATAGGCAGGACTACATACGTTCTTCCTCTACAGTAGCCAGTAAACTCGTGCTTGTCCTCGGCATACTAATAGTGCCCTTCCTGGCCTCTATTCCACCTCCATTCTTTTTTTTCTTACTTCCACCTCTGCCAGAATCACCCACAATCTTGATCATACTCTTGTCATACCTGGACCATTCTCCACCGCCTCCTCTGTTCCGGTGGTGTTGCTGGTACTTCTAGGGCCGGAACCATTTCTTTAGTGCAGCGGCCCTCCTTCTCCTCTCCTCTTCCTCGCTCACGGGCGAATTTGATCCAAAGCTTTCCTCGGCACTACTAGTCGGCACTACTAGTCTCATCCTCATCGGAGGAATCAACCACTGCACGTTCATCGACATCACCATAGCCCTCCCCCAATCTTACACCCCCCTTCGCTCGTCAATGACCCCCCAGTGCCAACATTGACATGCTCCTCCTCAAAAGTTGTAATTGGCCTGCGCTCCGGCAACATTCGCAAACACCCCCTGATCTCGCGAGTGCTTCATCTGAGAGCTTGGCATAGGCATGTTCTAAATCAATTGGGACGCCTGCATCGTTGGTTATTTGGTTGGAAATCTGGTTGCGAGCAAGCAGGGGAGGAGAGGCCAGCCGTCCAGAAGAGGATTGCGGGGATGCAGATCCCTGCATGTGATGTAGTGTGGCCTTTGGAATTGGTGAGAGAGACCGCTTCCAGGAGGCCCGAGGCCAGTATCATACGAAGAGGGCGGGGCAGGGTCATTCCGGGATGCTTGAGTGGCTCGCTTCGGGGTGGGTGGGGGAACTGAAGGGCGGATAGCAAAATTGTGGGCATCATTGGGGGTGAGGTTCCAAGGCTTATCTCGATCCCGAAGCAATTTCGGGGTACCATGCAAGGAGGACATGGAATTCTAGTAAGGTGTACCATTAGGGTTGGACCAAACAAGATGTCCGGCCGAGCTCGGCGCTCTTGTAGTATCAGTCGAGGATCGATCTGGAGGAGAATCCTGTGCAGCAGCTATAAGGGAATGGATATCAGAACGGCTCGGGGAAGAGGTCCGGCTATTTGGTGGGGGGGGAGAAGCAGGGCGAAATCAATGCGAGGTGACGAAGGAGTAGAATGGGCACCGGGAAGATGTTGATGCGATGACTTACCGGCGGGCCTCTCGAGCAGCTTGAGGATTGCGAGAGGCTCCCCCTCCAAAGCAGCTTCAAGTGACATGTTGTTGTTGTTGTTGTCCGCTTTGATGGTAATGTGCTAAGGTAGCGTGTCCCTGAGTGGGGTTAAAAAGAGATTCGAAAGGATTGAATGTTTGCTGAGATGGAAGATGAGTAGAGGTAAAGAAGCAAGAAATATCCGGTGGAGCCGGAGGAGGGTGGTGGTGCAGGTCCATGAAATGATTCCAAGGGGGGAAATGTATGATTGCTGTGGTGGTGGGGGGTGGGGAGCTAGAAGTACAGCGGATGCCATGGGACAGGCAAATCATTGACCAGGGCAATGTCACAACACATTCTGGTGATGCTGCCATTGACGCCTTGCTGTATGATGGCATCGAGGGACGGCGAGATACTTATCTATTTGAAGCACTCTATGGACTGTACCCATCCGATGTTAAGCATATCAGTAAGTAGTTTTCACTACCGTAAATACTCAAATAGAAGAGAAATGTGCTAGGACGTTGTATTTGCCTCTCCTAGTAAGGTGCTGTGCATATTACTTTTGTTCGTCTCGACTCTGGGCCGAATTTGCGGTGTTTCCCCCTCGCTAGGCTGACAATGGGAATTCCAACGTCCTAGCACATTTCTCTCCTATTTAAATACGGTACTTACGATATCTGATCTCAACTTAAGCGCCTGCATTAAAGCTAACTTCTACAGCCCACGACAAAACAATTGAGATACTCAGCCTCCACGCCGGAATCAAAGCCCATCGTGATAAAGTCGGAACAGATGAGTTTTACCGAAAATTTTCTGTGTTCATAGAGGCATACAAACTTTCGGACCCCAGGGTGAACTACTTAGCTAAGGGACTCACAAACGAAACCTGCGCTGCCTACTGGTCACTCCTCCAGTGTAAAGAATGTGAGGATAGTGAGCAAGGTGATGCTACGAGTGGGGGTATTTCACAGGGGAGAGAGTGATGATGCTTTAATGAGTTGACAGCAGTGTTCCCAACCGTCCCCCACAGTCCGTCCTAGCACCCCCAAAAAGACGGACTATGAGCCGTAGTCCGTCCCGTCCTACCCCAAAGACGGACGGACTGGACGGTTGCGAACACTGGTTGACAGCAGTGTTCGCAACGGGGCAGTCCGTCCGTCTTGAGTCAGGACGAGGACGGACGACTTTTCGCCGTCCCGTCCCGTCCTCCAGCCAAAATGCCCGACGATTCCGAGTGGAGGACGTCGGGCCCCGCAGTCCCCCACCATTATATTAACCCCTGTAATGTCTCAGTTCGGCCATTTGATTCTCCGCGCCAGGATATCAGTTTTGAAACGGAACGCCAAGAATTAAGGCTCCACAAAATAGTAAGCCCAATTTCCACCTTCTCCCTCACTCGTATTTGAGCTGCTAGCCATTGTGGGAGTCAAGAGGCCACTCGGCGCACTACACAGGATAGTTGTAGTCGAACTACTATTATGACCAAGGGACTCCTCCATACCCTCAATTGTGCCGAGGTCGGGAGTGTTCAGTATTCTAGTTCTAACATCAAAATGCCCATCGGTTGCTTAAGATGCAGAATCCTCAAGTGGAATTGACATACTGGGTAGAGATTGTACAAAATGTGGGGTCGTGATATGAAAAATAGTTGGAGTCAAAATTTGTAGTGAATCTGCGTATCAATCCGATCTTGCAATTCGTATCCGATATTCTCTTCTGTTTTAAACAATTGACGACTTTACTGCCTTTTTATTATCGGTATCCAATGCCACCTTAACATATTCCACCACTTCACAATCCCATCTGATCTACGAAGACACTATTGCTTACCGAACTCGTAATATAGCCCCCCCCCCACGCGAACACACTAGTACCCCCTCTTTCCTGTGTCTCCTTTTACTATAAAGAATAAATATATTGAAGTCTTTTATTCCAATCACCGGCATTCACCAGCATTTACCGACAGTCCCTCACTATCCCCTACTGTCATCTGCGATCCCTGGAGTTTCTCATAACGACTGCGGTTGCCCACCG
>QOVD01002423.1:0-12063 GCA_003521225.1 Tuber microsphaerosporum
TCCTCCCGCATGTGGGATCCCTGATGCTTCGCCCGATTGGCCATGGGTTGTTCCAACCCTCCATATGATATGAAATGAGGAAAAATTTGAAGTCATACAGTAGTTGACCGTGGATGAGTCTGGAATAGAGAGTAGACCTGATAGGAAATAGAATAAACACAAGAGAAGACAACAAAGGTCATAAGAGAGGTACAATTCCATCAAGCGAAAGACACATGGTGACAACACCCCCATAAACATAAATAATTCCAGCACCGCAACTTAATTCCTAGGTAGTGACCGAGCATGAGAAATACGATGCTTGTTCCACATGTGAGCCGCAAGATTATCGGCCCGCTTGATCCCCTGCGCTCCCACCCGTACACAACCTTCAACTGGACAATCCACGCGGTCATCGTGGTGCATCGCTCTGTAGTTCTGTTAAAGGCTTGCTTGGTCTTGAAGGTTCCTGCCCAAGAGCAGTTGGGGGCCTCACAGGTAAATCTACCTGGAGCGCAAGTATGGGGCCCGCTAGAGTGGTACAATGCATGTTAATGGTGCTAGTGCAGCATCATGTAGAGGGGGACTGCCAACCTGTTGCCAGAGCACGTGTGGTATTGACAGAAGATTCTCGACAGAGTGGGGCGGGCATTCCTGGGGCTGGCGGGGGCGGTGGGGGTTGCGACTTGGGTGTTGTTTATTGGGTTTGGTTTGGTTGCCTCATAGACTTCCTCGGGGTCATTAGTAGTACCGTTCCACGAGCCAAGCACCGAATACCATCCATCTTTGTCCAGATGCAGCGGGAGATCGCCAAGTCCTGCAAGCGATCCACGTGTGTTGTCCCATCGCGAGGAATGAGCGGATATGGGGTTTATTGATACGTCATACCTTTACTCGAGTAAAGTGTCAAAAAAAAAAGCAAGCGCGGACTTACATATTTTCCGTGTAACGGTAACTTAATGTAAGCGGCTCTAAGGATAGCAGACACGCAAAATTTTGTAAAGAAGAGGAAGGGGGAGGACTGCAGTATTTGTGTTGAACCTCTAAAAATGGGTTACTCACTGATTGATGTATAGGTTATTCAAACGCATGCAAGAGCCTGAATTATCAACGCTGTAAAACCAGGCTGACCAATTGCCGACTACCATAACGATCCTGAGACATTGCGGCTTGTATGGTACTTGCATTTGTGCTCTCGACCAGCAAATACTCACCCTCGCAATCGGCCCCATCATCAGCTATCCTTACCAAGGTCAGGCCTCTGAATGGTTGAGCTGGCATAGGTCCTTCATTTTCGCATTTCGCGGATGGTGCCGCAGCTCCTGGATTCCAGCCCGTTCCAATGGGACTATTCAATTTGGAATACTGCCTCGCGATTCAACCTTCGTAACCGACTACCAATACCGGTATAGTAGACCGAAAGTGCGAGCCCCACCTTCCCACTTAATACCAGTGCTCTATCATGCCATGTCAGTGCACGAATGAATTCTATATTCTATATCCATCCACCTATCCATATCTCAGGGGATCGCATCCTACTCTATAGTGCCTATCCGATTTTCCACCCTGCCATGTATTACCATCCCTAACATAATTGTGCATTTACTGGAGAAGCTGGATATGGAAAATATAACCTGACTAGTTAAAACTTAAAAGTGGCGTGAGGAGGAGAGGTATCTATGTGTGCCATTTAACTTGGAAAATTATCATGCGGCGATGAGGGGAGTAGGCATAATACAGGATATTGGATAGGCTGTTACATATTCACTTTACTCTAAGGTATATTCACGGTAATGATTTTGCGGAAATTTGTTTTGTTAAGTTCGCTTCCTTGCTAAAACTGGGGATGTGGGATTGCGTGGGGCGGGTATATAAGGTTCCTTCGACGTTTAATACCGATCCCTTCGTCTGTATTCAGGACCTCGCGCTAAGTACGGGCACAGCTGGTAGTGGAGGCGATCGGTGGTGGAGTAACTAAAGAGAGCAAAGTAAGGAATAGTTGTGACAACGGTGATGTAAGAAGCATATGATGAACACGAAGGGTGGTACCGGTATCCCTTTCACTGCTGAGAAAACTTATTTGGGTAATCGTGATATGAACAACTTCATGCTTTCCCAAGTGCTGTAGTGCTCAGAATAGTGCCAAATGGGTACTGGTCAGCATGGTCATGATGGAAACCAGGCTGTCTGCGTAGATTTGCCCCCAACTATGGCACTAGTACGAGTACTTCACCTGATTTTAATTTATCTTGATGGGTTGTCTATCGTTACCCTTCCTGTCCTTTCTATCTTATTAGTGCAACGCTAAAAGGTCGTGAAACTCGGGAACGAACGAAGGGATAATCGGTAAATTTTCGCCATGGCGAACTTCTCCCCGCCGTCGCTAAGAGCTGGAATCATTGAACCTCGCGCTAAGGCGTCCAAAATCCTCTCATTTGGATTGGGGCGAAAGCACAACTGACCACCTGGGTACCAATAGGACAAAAAAGTGCGGGACCCTACCAGCAAAGGCAAGTCAGACTTCGTAGGGCGAGGTTCAATTATTCCCGTTCTTACGATATATAGACCCCAATTCTGGCATTATCAATACAGTAGCTATCATTTAGCCACGTAACAACGCGTATTATAGTCTGATTATGTCAAAAAAAAAAAAAAAGATGAAATAAATACGCAGGTAGGACGATGATGTGAGTGAAGTGCCACCAGGGCGCAGGCCCTGCATGAGGTAGAGAAGTGGGCAGCGAGTGGAAAAAATGCACCACAAGAGTCTGCAAGCAAGCCCTGCCTAGCCCACCAAATAGTCCTCACCCGCTTCCTCCCTATCCCCATCCTGCCGAACCCTAGCAACAACTTCAACCCTAACCCTTGCTACCCCAGACATGCTCATGAGTGGCAAGTGCACTGCACGCTGTCTGAACAAAACCCTTCCATCGAGCCTCTTTGTCTTGGCAAAAGTTACATACGGCTCTTCATTCCTTGCCGCCGTTTCCTAATCGGTGCAGACTATGTGCAGCGGGGGCAGGGGCCGAAGAACCCACCATCCGCCAGTCTACAGTCAAGGGGTTGCAAACTATGGAGGGTTATACTACCGTACCTGAAAGTACTCTTGTCCAATTTTTACATGCTTTAAAAGTCCTCATGAGTGGGGTTTTTTGGCCGGTTATTTCGTGGATGATGATATTCCCGCTGAATACTTCGGGTTTCGCTAGCTTCCCTCCTGTATAGCTAATTATTTCGCTTGGTTTGTTTATGAAGCTGCTGTTGATCAAGAGGAATAAAGATGCGTTTGATATGAATATTCGTGCAATTCTAGGGTATTTCTCCTGGACGAAGCTCGATACTTGGAGATGAGGTTTAAAGTGCCGGTTCTCCGATATAGCAGGGAACCGTGCGAGGGTGGAGGGGATGCCACCGGTGAGGTGGAGAAGTCACCCATGTGTGGGAAAAAGTATATTGGGGTTGTGGCCCTGTCGCTGCAAACCCGAGGTTAGCTAGAGTTTAAGGTGCAACTTCCTGTCTAGACTAAAGAGAGATACCTTGAGTGGGGCAACGGGGGAGTTGTGGAGGCAGAACCCTAAGCATCTAAACGTGAGATCGATCTGTAGGTAGGTGAGAGCCATTTGTCGTATCTAAGATGATATAGAGAAAATATTCCGGTAATGTGAAGGAGGATGCCAAACAATTTCTAATTAATCGCCAATCCAATGCCCAGATACCAGACACCACCCTCTACCCCAACCAAATCAGTGAGGCCGAATCTCACAGAATTCACCAGGAGGCGTCGTGAAGCCTCCGCGCAACTTGATACAGTAGAATCTACACCCGGTTAGCTGTAATCAGCCACCACCTCCGGGAATGGGCAAATGGTCACACTCTCAACGCCTTCAGGCTTCCTAGCTAGCTCTTAGAGAACCAGAGTAACACACTCCCCACCAAGAGAAAATTCTTCCAGAAATTTGACAAACACTATCATCCATAGTCCCCATATCCCGAAGTAATATCCGGATAGCACTAGTTGGTTTCCCGAGCAGAACACCTCGCGCACCCCAACAACCATGTCCTGTGAGATAATTCTGCTCAATTCCCCAGGACTCAATGGTAACCGATGTTTTGATACCACCGAGATCATGCATTCCCTCGGGCTGAATATAGATGCTCCTGACAGGCGCTAACTTCTCCAGTCCCGTATATCCATTCTATCACCCATTGGGGTACTGGGTATGGAAAGATGCCTTGGGGTCTGACATTACAAATGCGGGGTACCCTCTCGGAGTATAGATCTGATCAGGCTTACCCTCGCTACCATGAGTAAGTCACTCAGTAGTGCGTGAAATATTTAAACGAGTGAGAAAGCATGACGGCAGAGATTACTAAAATCAGTGTGCATTTCACTTGTTCGTGAGTAGAAATACCGGCATCCATGGTGCACAGTGGGAAACTAAAGTTCCATCTCCCAAACGCGCATGAATTGAATCCGGCCTTCATATGTGAATCTCAGGTTCTTATTATCACCACAGCGTTGACTGGACTATGCCAGCTACCTCTTTGCCTATTTTTAAGGTTCCCAGATCTGGGAATCCAAACACCCTGTAGAAACCCAGTATAACGAAGTCAGGCACTGCCTGAGTATCGGTTAAATCAAGTGGGGTGGAAACCACCAATCTTGTCATATCTAATGAGGGGAACTATCCCTGCCGATTCCCCATTCACATCGACCCCCCAGTCAAAAGAATAATATTCGCGAAGGATGTGTCAAGTGTGTTAGGAGGGGGGTCAGCTGCGATGGCTTTGCCCCTCTTGGAATTCTGACAGATCAAGTAGGGGTCTGGTATTTCTGGGTGAAGTCTACTGAAAATGGCGGGATGGGCAGAAAGATACTCTTGCAAAGTAGAGTGAACTAGTCGAATAGTTGACACCTCCTTGTTGGTAGTAATCAGCCCTTGGCAGCAGCCCACCAATGTCATACCCAAGTTTTACGTTAGAACATTGGCTCCAAGTCATAAAAATTTGAGTAGAGTAAAGCACGGCTATTCGTCATTTCAGTTCCTAATTACTACATCAAACCTCCCGTCCATCCAAAAAAAACAAAAACCAAAGAAATCACCATGAACCTTAAATTACCGTTTCAAGTCTTGCCGGATACGGTATCATCCTCATACATACTGTTCCCATATGACATCCTGGGTTGAGAAATACCATGCTTATTCAACATGTGAGTCGAAAGATTGTCTGCCCTCTTGATTCCATGAGCTCCGACACGCACACACCCTTCAACTGGACAATCCACAAGGTCATTGTGGTGCATGGCACGGTAGTGCCTGTTCAAAGCTTGTTTGGTCTTAAAGGTTCTAAACCAAGAGCAGTTCGGCGCCTCACAGGCAAATTTACCCGGAGCGCAAGTATGAGGGCCACTGCAATAGTTATGAAGTACATGTTAGCGTGATACAATCTGCAGAATATGTTGTTGAGTAAATAGGATCTGCGAACCTGTTGCCAGTGCATTTGTGGTATTGGCAGAAGCTGCTCGGAAAGCTAGGGCAGGGGTTCCTCGCGGGGTTGATGAGGGGGATGGGAATGAGAGGGTTGTTTTCTAAGCTTCCTTCTCTTCTCTGATTGGCTGGATCGGGATTATCGGTAGTACAAGTACCATTCCAGGAACAGAGAACTGAATACCACCCATCCTTCTCGAAATGCAGAGGAAGATTCCCGAGTCTGTGATGTAATCTGACAGGGTTGCCTTCTTCATCATGATCCACAATAGAAGGAACTCTTATTGGGCAACTAGAACCAAAACCCTCTTTCACCGTCTGGCACCTGGCAGTGCTAAAAAAAAAGGGCAAACCAAGACTTACATCCTTTCCGTGTAATCGTAAGTTCGTTTGACCAGCTATAACTGAGAAAAAAGGATAGCAGACACGCAAAATTTGGTGAAGAAGGGGGGGGGGGAAACAGTGTATTTGAGTTGAGCTTCCAAAAATGAACTACGCCCTGGTTAATGGATCAGTTATTCTAACTCATGCATGAGCCTCAAATATTTGGGCTGTGCAATCAGGCCGACCAATCGCAGACTACCATTTTAATCCTGAGACATAAATGCTTGTATGCAAGCTGCACCTGCGGTCTCGACCAACAAATGCTCACCCTCACATGCTAAAGTACACTCGTGTAACAAAAGTCCTGGCACCCCCCGACTGAGTGACGACAAGAATGCCTCAAATTTGCCACTTTGTATGTCCTCCCTCAGTCTTAATTAATGATGAAGAATAGAAATTACAAGGCTCTGTTTCTTGCTATCGCATTCCTGCTTTGAGCATGCGGAGCAGCCATCAGTGGTGAAGCAAGTTGCATGATAAAAGTTGGCTAGGGTGCCAAGATTTTTGTTACACGAGTGTACAGGGACAAAACTTTTCGTCCGATGCCCTTTTTACACCAAAAATAGACATTTTTAAACTAACAATTCTCAACATTACTTATATAAAAACACTTGAAATCTTTCCGTCAGCTAGGGAATGACTATATATTCAAACCTCTACAAGTAGAAGTGTAAGGAATCAAAGCTGTCTTAATTGTTCATGATTGTGTCAACTGGTGTGAAAGTGACTTAGATTTTTGTATGGGGCTCCATACAAAAAAGTACATGGCAACCAATGCCAGATACTTAAACAACCTTTTTCTCCATCACTTGGTAATATTTAAGGATTCTGTAACTTTCATCCTGTTATCTACAGGTTTGCTAATTCAAGGACAAATTTTCGCTAATTCTCATAGACATTGCACAATGAGAGAGGGTGGTGAAGATAGGCACTTTTGGTGTAAAAAGGGCATCGGACGAAAAGTTTTGTCCTAGTACTGTAGCAGGCTTCCTAATCGGTCCCTGGAGAGCCGAACTACTAACGGACTCCCGATCAAGATAAAATTCTTCTACAAATTTGACAAACACAAACAAATCGTCCATAAAGCTCATGCCTCGAGTGATACCCTGATACCCCAGTTTGCTTCTTACACATAACATCCTACTTATCCTAACACCTATGCCCCGCGAAATAATTCTGCCTAATTTCCCCGAGCTTAAAGCTAACCGATGTTTCGCTACCGCCGAGATTACACATCCCCCCTACCCGAATATACATGGATGTTTTTAACAAATGACAACCTCCCCACCTCCACATATCCAATCCACAACCCATTTGGGGGTTACATATTGAAAAATATTATAGGACCCTGCATCGTAGAAGAGGTGTACCCCTCTGGGGCATATATTTAACGAAGCTTACGCCCATTCCCATGCGAAAGATCAGTCAGTAGTGTGCGAAAATTCTAGGCGAGTGAGAGAGCGTTATGGGAGATATGATTAAAGCTGCCGTATAATCGCTTGTGAGTAGAAATGGCGGTGCCCAATGCAACAATCTAGCAGAAGGTCAAATTTCCGCCCTCGAAATACGCGTGGATCGAATCTACTTTTCGCGCGGGAACGTTCCGGTTACTGCTTCCCACTCGTATCGCATCAAGAGTTCTGAAGCCAATGTAATACTGCGACGGGAGTATGCCAGCCAAGTCTTCCCGTACGATTAAAGCTCCCCGGTCTGAGAATCCAAACATCTAGCAGGAGCATGGTATCGTGAACTCCGGCGTTGCCTGAGCACCGGTCAAATCAACCAGGCCGGAAGCGACCAATGCTGCGACATCCAACAGGGAATACTATCTCGGTGTATTACCTCGCGGTTTCCCAGCCCACACGGTATCGGTACTTGGAGCCGACTTTTTGAGCCGTGAATGCTTCGAGAACTAGCTTTATTCACACTGTAGCGTTTTCACAGAAGATGGCATCGAACTACTGAGAATTAGTGTGGTGGAGCACGCTGTGTTGGATGTCGCATACTCGTTTGATAGTTTTTTAAGATGGGGTGACAGTGAATGCGGGTTACCGTACAAATTTGTCCGGAGGTCTTCGGAAAATAGTGTACCGTGCTAGCGATGTCGCTTTGAGTGTCGTTCCAGCATGATCGAAAAATGTTATTTCTAAACGAACCTTCGAGCAATCAGTCAGGGGGTGTCAATACTCCACTTAGGGGGGAACGAGTACCTTTTAGCCGTAGATACTCCCACAACTCCTAGGTCCTTTCAAAAGAGACTCACGGTGCGTAGCCATGGTGTGTACCACGTATACCGGGATCCACAAAACAAGATTGAAGACCAACGAAATTCTCTCATGCATGATGGGGGAGGGTGGTGGGTCCTGTGGGCAGGCTCGGCTAGCAAGATACAGGTAAGTGGCAACCGAGCAGCTTATCGAAGACACGCAGCCCTTCCCCGTTGCCAAGAAATTGCGACTCCATTCAAAAATGTTGAAGGGCATAATTACAGGAATAAATTGGAGGACAGGATAAGACGTCCAGATAAGGTTTGACCCCGGGAAATCAGCCCCCAGTCACTGCCGCTGTTCCGTACTAGAGTGATGCCAGGGTGGATTTGGAATACGCACAGCACCAGGGCTCCAATTTTTTAAGCTCCTAGAACCTCTCTAGTAAAATTCTAGGCTTGGGAAACCGTACACCCACCCCGCCACAAAACAACCTATCCCTTATAGCTAATCCCACATTTGCCTTGCATTCAGGTTAACCTTTTTCACCCTCATCCAGCCACTCCTCTCCTCCGGCCACTCTTGTAGCCACTTGAGACGCATTACACCAGAAATTCTCGACACAGAATGCCAAGCCCATCTCGCCTCCGCGCTCATAACAGACACATCCCCACTCCTCACCCTAACCACAACCCCCTGTTAGTCCCCGCAATGAAATGCGCCTCGCGACCGAACGAAACTCTAACTAAGAGCGCAGAACTTGACCCGGAAATATGACGATAAGGGGTTATCGTATCTCTGGGCGAGTATATATTAACTATAACTGCCTGCGCTGTAATCCCGAAAAGCAACCTTACAAGCTCCGGAATGTCCGGTGGGAATTCCGGCAGTGAGGAGGAATCCACAGGGTACTTTTTCACTAGCTAGTCATATTGTCCACCAAGAGGTCACTGATCGGAGGTCTTTATCGAGCATATGGTCAATGGATAAGTAGCGTCCGTCGGCATTGCGCGCCCGTGAAGTCGTCTCCGTGGGTGATTCCAATTATGAGGCTATATCGGGTGGCAGAGGAAGTGGTAGGAGCGTACAGGCTTGCTTTGCGCCATAGATCGGAGAGGCCACGGAATATTATTCGCACTGGAAGGTTTGTTGAACTGACCGAGGGACTAAGTTGGGGCAATTAGCAGTCTAGGAACTGAAGTAACTTTGTAGATGGTGTACCCCCATGCCGACAAAGGGGAAGATATATTTTATAAAAACTCTAACCAGGTAACAAATTTATGCATCTAACTCTTGCAGCATCTTTCTGGTGAATGTATCGATCCCAAGCGCTCCCCTGGGACCTGTTCGAACAATGGAATGATAACCTAAGCGCGCCGAGCAGCATATAACGTCGTCTAACACTCCCATATCCATTATACATAGCATGCGCGACTAGCGTATATCCCCGGAAATTTCCTCCATTGATATCATAACATTTCATCATCATCAAGCAACTATAACCCAACAATTCCGAAGAGCCATGGGCTGTGCAGTCTACCGAACAGGAAATTAGTACAAAAATTCTCAGGAGGCATATCCTCCCCCTGTCTTTAAAGCTATTCGGCGCATATGGGCTACCATATTCTTAAACTAACTCTAACATAAGTGGTCACACGGTGATCTGAGAGCCCCCTCTTGGTCCCCAACCCCTACGATCAAAAGCACCTCGCGACCAAGCGAAACTCTAATTAATAGCGCAGAACTTGACTCAAAAATATGGCGATAAGTGGTTAGCGTATCCTCGGGTGAGTAGACATTAACTATAGCTGCCTGCGCTGTGATCCCGAAAAGCGAGCTTACGGCCTCCTGAACACCCGGTGGGAATTCCGGCAGCGAGGGGGAATCCACAGGGTACGATACTTTTTCAGTGACTAATCGTATTGTCCACCAAGTGTCACCTAGCGGAGTTTTTTATTGAGTCTGCGGTCAATGGATAAGTTGCGTCTATCGGATTGTATTCCCGGGAAGTCGTCTCCGGGGGTGACTCAAAGTGCGAGGCTATATCGGGTGGCAGGGAAAGTGGTAGGAGTGTACAAGTTTTTTTTGTGCCACAGATCGGAGAGATCACTGAATAGTAGTTTGCGCTGGAGGGTCTTTGTACAAACTGAGGGATCAAGTTGGCTATTACCAGCAGTCCAGGAACAGAAGCAACTTTGTTGATGGCGTAGTCCCGTACTGGCGAAGGTGAAGACATATCTTGTGAAGACTCCAATCGATCAACAACTTCATGCATACAACCCTCGCATTATGCTCCCTGTGGATACATCAATCCCAAGCGCATCTCCGAGACCTGTCCGAACAATAGAATGATAACTTAAGAACGCTGAACAGCGTCTAACATCCCCAATCACTCCTATATCCATTATGAGTAACCCGCGCGACTGGCGTATACCCCCGGAAATTTCCCCCATTGATATCACAACATTCCATCTTCATCAAACAATAATAGCCCCAACAATTCCGAAGAAAGATGGGCTGTGCAGTCCACTAAACATAAATTAGTACCAAAATTCTCAAGGGGCATATCCTCCACCCGTCTTTGAAGCGATGGGGTATATGTGGCCACCATATTCTTGAACTAGCTCTAACACAAGTGGCTACTCCGTAGTCTAGGAGTTCCTCTTCCACACTTACTCGCCAATATAAAGAACAATATTCTAGAAAGGGCGCATCCAGGGTTCGGAATAGTCCGACCGGTCAAGTCCTGAAGTGAAGACCGACTGGTCAGTCAAGAATCGAGGAGGAGACTAGACTTGACCAAAATATTTGGTCCAGTCAAGTCTAGTCCGGTCAGAGACCAGTCCAAAATGGGATCCCTGTTTAATCAAAGTGGCCGTTTCTGTAGCATATGGTATCTTACTTCATGTGATAAGTCATACTCCTTCGAGTTGCAGTTTTAATTAAGATGGTCTGCTTAATCACCGTTAGAGGAGGGTTTAACAAGAAACAGGTAGGGATAGGAGAAAATTAAGTTCGGTTATTTACTTTTTTTGACTAAAAAAGAAGACTAGAAACAAAGCAAAGCATTGAAAGATGAAGCAAAGAAATAATTAAGGCTTCTCTCCGTGCCTTCTACCAATAACACAATTGCCCCCTGTCTCTTCTAGCATCTACTTAACATACTCTATATAAGATATTCAACTTTCACTAATATAGTGTTGCAAGTGCCTGGGCCATCTAGCATTGGTCAAAACAAACCACATGACGGAGATAGATTATCTCACTCTCGCTTAATCTTCCACCATATTGGTTCTTAGCCCCTTTCCTTTAAGCGAAATTACATCATCGGATATCACTCGATTTACATAGTCTGACCTGGTCTGGTCTAGTCGGTTTTGTTACTATTGACTGCTTGGTCAGTCTGATTACTACCATTAGACCGGACTTGACTATGACTGGACTATGCAGTCCAGACTAGTCCAACCACGGACCATTCGGAACCTTGGACGCATCAAGAGTGTTGGGAAGGGGATCCGCTGAAAAGGCCTTGCCCCGCGCGGAATCCCGATAGGGCAAAGCTAATCTATGCTATTGCTGAGTGGAGTCTACTAAAAATAGCGAGATTGATAGAGATGCTTGCGCAAAGTAAAGCGGATTTGTCGCATAGTTGACACCACCTTGTCTGTAGTAACCAGTCCTGACAGCAGCCCACCAACGCCATACACAAGTCCTCCTATGTTGGAATATCAGTCACAAGTTATAGACATCCGAGTAGAGTAAAGTACGCATATTCGCCATTTCAGTTCGTAATCACTACATTAAACCCCACATGACTTCTTGACCCTACCAATTGAAAACAACCAAAACAAAAGAAACCACTATGAACCCCAAACCGCAATTTCAAGTGTCATAGGATCGAGTACCACCCTCAAGAATCTCGTTTCCGTATGACACCCTACCAATAGTACAAAGCTGAATAAGTATATTACAGGCAGATAGACAGAGAGGAAAGAAAGCAAACG
>QOVD01002426.1:0-16437 GCA_003521225.1 Tuber microsphaerosporum
CGGGTGAGGGGGAGAGAGGAGTTTGACGGTTGTGGGCTGGATTTGGTTGTGGTCTTATTGATACCGAAATGATACCCATGGATATACGTATTATTTGAAAATTTAGAAGGCAAGAAATAAATATAAAAAATAAAATATAAAATAAACTCCCTTATGATATGCTAGTCTAGGATATCCTAGGTATCTTCTCCGACACTTTTACTGCATGCCCCCCACTCGCCTCGGCCCTCTCACGCGACATTAATTACCCCCATCCTACACCTCCACTGCCCCTCCATTCTAGATAGAATACATGCCCAGGTCATATTATATACATACACATCACATAACTCATGAAAAAAAAAAGGGATCTCCGGCCCCGCTCTCTCCATGCCTTCGTACACTGCCGCCAAATTAATTAATTAATTAATCGATTAATCAGACCTCTTCAATCCATCTATAGAACTCTTCCCCACCGTCTCTTCCCCTTCATGATCTTTGCCGTCGTGATCGGCCTTTGAATCGGCCTGTTCCAATGGGATGTACTCTTGCTTCCACTTGGGGATTAATCCGTCCGGAGCAGAATAGAGCCACGTCGCGAACAGCACAATGCCAGCGCCAATCATGAACTACCGATCCGGTTAGCACATGGCGAATATATAAAGGACTAGGAGCAACTTACGCCTACAGTAACTTCAAAGTCAAAGCAGTAGATACTGGCAATGAAACTTAGGAGGATGCTTATACTCGTAGCAAAGTTCTTTGCAATGTTATCCGCATAGTTTACGCACAGTGCTACCACTATTCCACCGAGCGCCTGACAACCGATGGCAGCCCAGACGATGTTGTTGTACCCATCAAAGAAGCCTCTTTCTAGAATCTCTTTGCCGTCCTTTGCTACAACGCCGATAAAGAAGGCCGGAAAGAGGGAGTAGAATGACAGCTGAACATTGCGGACCCAGAGGGTGGTGTTTGACCCTTTGAGAACCTTCTCAAAGTACACACCCGCCAAACCGGAAATTGTGCATGCCACGGCTACAGCTATCAAACCGATTGCCCGATTCATCTCCGGCTCCATAGTGTCCTCGTCGATCCCCTCGTATGTTGCTGAACGACGGTGTAGCTTGGATGCTGAAGACATCGAAGACGACTCGGAGACATTATCCGGAATAGGTTTTGTTGCAGCAGGCAATTGGACAATTGCAATACCAACAGTCAACATGATCAGCGAAGCCCACTTCTTAGCCGTCAGATTCCTGTGCAGCATCAGAACGCTGAAAAGCGCTGTGGTCAGGATCTTGAGCTGGTAGGTGACCTGAAATGTCGCGGCATCCAAGTTCGACACGGCGACATACTGCAAGCTATTCTGCAGAGTGTACAGACATGCCGGGATAGCCAACTTCCAATTATCCGGCCGAAAAACATCACCGCACAGGTGTTTTATGGACTTTGCAACGGGGGCTTTGGGCCCATCGATCTTCCGTCGTTCAAGGTAAGCGACCCATATAGATATCGACAACTTCAGCACTTCATTCAGGAATACGGCCGTTGAGGTAAAATATCGGTTTGCGGACGTCTTTGGCATAATTCGGGAGTAATGCATTATCTGAGATGGGATCGACGGTCACGTGAGCATGTATGCAAGGAACAGATCTTCAGGAGCAGGAGAAAGGGAAAATGAGCACATACGAGAATGAGAGCCGAATTTTGAAAAGTCAACTGCGAGCACCATTGATTGTTAGCTGCGATTTTACAGGGTTCCCGTGGGGAAAGAATGCATACGGTAATGAGTGAAAGGTGTTTCATGGAAACGCCCATGAAGGAGGGCATTCCCTCCAAAGTCTCCGATACCATGACGGGAATAGTTTCAACGGGCGGGTAGGGCAGTGGATAAGGTAATCAAACGGGCCTCCGGAGAAAAGCCACGGGGTTCTAGGGGGAAGTGTGGCCGTCGAAATTGTTGGCAGAGGCTGAGTAAGGGCGAAATAAGGGGAGAAGAGAGCGGAAGACAGCAACAATAGCGCGTAGGCGCTGATGACGATGAAGATGCTAAAAGGGGTAGTCTAAGGGGAAAGAACGTGCGGTGGTCTCTTGGTCACGGCGGTAAACTGGTGTCGATTCCAGCTTTCTGCGTTTTTTTATGGAACGCCCTCGTTCTGTGGCCTTTTTTGGCGCAGCGATTATGTGGTGGAGTTGCTGGTTGGGGGAGGGGTCAAGAATGGTGATGTCGAAGCCAAGGGGTTGAACGAGAGTTGATTTTGGATTAGGCTGCTGGGCCCTGCGCTTCGTCCCTTGGTGTGTGTTACCAAGCGGTGGCTGCAAGTATTAGCACTGGTACTCGTACAGTAAGGTACCATACCAGTAAGGGTTAGGACTGTACTAGTACAGCGGCCTACCATTGGCTGTGCCTGACGGGACCATATCTGGGGTCTGCTACCGAACCTCGAGCTGACGGTACAGTACGGTGAGTACTGGCAGACTACCGTACTGTTGATACCGGCGTTACTGCATTGAGATTCTGATGACGTTTTTTCGGACCTTTCTTAGCGGCGGGACCTTAACAATCACGCCAGTGCTCGAGCACTGTACCCTCCCGTCTTGTTACCGCTATTATTATTACCGGAGACTTTATCGGATCGGCTTTGTCTGACACCCGCAATGCACCACACGCAATTGTCGAAACATCACGGAAGAGGGGACGAAAGTCCCCCCCTCCAACAAAACACAAGTACCCTATGATACTCGAGCATTCGCCACAGATACTTGTCGTGCTCAAATATTATCATTACGCACCATCCTATCAGTACCGGTATCCCTTCTACCGGTACCAAGAGCGTTACGGCATTCTTGTCGCCACCGCCGCCGCCGCCGCCCCCGCCCCCGCCGAACAACATCCGATCCACACCGGTGGCTTGAGCCCTGCGGGTTTTAAAGGGCCAATCGACCGTAGCATGCTGCGGTAACCTGAGCCCTGACACCAAGGGAATGTCCACCCACCACCAAGCACCGGGCCGGTGATCCCCGCATTATGAATCCTAACGCTGCGACAAAAAAACGGGGAAGAATCAAATGCTACAGCGCAGCACGATACCGTCGCGAAAACTAGAATAATTTAGGTAATAATCCTCGCTAGGTCGTCCAGAATTTCCCCCCTTGGATTACGGAGAAAACACAGCAAGAAGAAGATTCTCTTTCAGCCCTCGGATGAGACAGACAAAAAGGAAAAATACAATACCGACAGGCCTGTGCGTACAAGTAGTACTCGAACACAAGGAGAGGCAACTCCAACGCCCTGACAGGATCGCCAATTACGGTACTCGAGTAGTCTACGTATTGCCATTTTCAAGGTACAGTACTCGAGGGCTGCACGTGTCCCCCACCCCGGGGGCGGTACATGCTCGAGCACTGGTAATCCCAATCAGCAAAGCGATGAACGAGAACCCCGATTCGCTGCCAGCATTCTGCTTTTTGCATGAGACAGCAAGGAAGAGCGAGAGATGTGTGTCAAAGGAATATTTCCCTTCCATCTCATTCACTGCCTTTCCTTTTTTCTTCCTTCTTCACCTTTGAATTAAATCCCGGCTACACAGCATCCCTTGACTCGCACATTAGCATCGCTAGACAACTATTCGATTCGAATTTTTACTTTTTTTTTTGATGGATGCCAGACCAGCCCAACGCCAAGAAAGACGGAGGGTGCCCCGAAGCCCTTGATCCACAGATATGCGACTGCACTTTCCTGTTTGCTAGGTTCTGGGCGGTCTGTTGTCGCAACCAAGCGCGGAATTGCCATTCGCTCCTTCTCTCTCTCAACTCAACGGTAATGATGACCAGTTTCCGGGTCATCCATAACCCTTTAATGCTCTCTCAAACGCGCCCGCTTTTCACGTTGCCGGTACTTGCCTTAGATGCGTTCTTCTTGAGAACGCCAAGAATCAGGAGCTCTGCGATATTTACAAGAATAAATACCGTGCCAAACAGGCTTTTGCGTTAGGACAGAGTTTCCCATAAATTTGGGACGTCAAATGTGTTTTGTTTTTTATGCACCGTAATGTTATCGGCGGGAAGGTGAGGACAAACCCGGCGGTACTTGAGGGGCTGGTTGGATGGCCAGCTAGTATGTAACCCCGTTCCAGATCAAATCGCTCACTGGATTTGGGGGGGTTTACATTGCATCGTACGGCGCAATGCGAGCGTGGCCGCACAGCTGGTGCATCGGAAGACACTGTGCCAGTATTTTACCAGCATTCACACCGTTACTGTGATCCACATTGATTTGCTGCAATTGTGGTTGGGGAGGCACAGATGTCATGTTGCGCTACCCACCGACTCTTTATTCATTTTTGGGAACGGTGGTGAAGGTGATAAACTTCTGAATTCTATCCTTACTGTGTAAGGATGATGGCTTCAATACAGCTCGACCCACTGGCGTCTCGAACAGTGCAGGGGTTAGCCATGTGGATACGGTATATCAAGGCCACTTTATGTATGGCAGGGATGCTGAAGGAGGGTCTGTTGTGGGAAGCTGGTTCAACGGGTCAACGATATTATGGCAGAAACATGGTCTATCACTTCATCCAAGTTGCCGTACGTCACTCGCCGTTGAATGCCGGATGCCCCTTAAACCCTTGTCCTTCCTTCCTTCCTTCTCCCAATCGCCAATTATCGTAGACTAAATTCACGATAATACCGGCTGCTGCTAGGGCATTGGGATTTGGAAGTACTGGTGGAAACAAAAAATCTTCCTGTACCCTACTCGAGTGCTATGAAGCCTCCCGGACTCTATGATAAGATCACGATATTGCACGATACGGTGCCCGCAGCACCTTTTGACCGTCAATTGCAGCTGTGGTACTACACACTATGAAACCCTGCACCTCTCCCGACATTCGGTACATGTAATGGTTTGTTCATTTCATTTGTAGCACTTAAATAACTATCGTCCTGCGTGGAAAGGGAGTTCGAAAGCTGCTGAAGCTTGTCTCGTATCGCGCCTCCCCCCACCTGTTTAGCACGAGTACGGTAGCTTGCTGTGTTTGTATAATACCATTACCCGTTCTATATCTCTCTCTCCCCCCTCTCCCTCTCCCTCTCTCCCTCTTTCATCCCCCCACCCCTTCCTTTATAACTCCCCACATAACCTTTCCTCGCATTGTTCTCTTGGAATCACAGACTTCGCGAACCGTTCTTCAATCCATCCCATTTCCATCTCCATTCATTCCTCACATCTTTCTACCCGCCTTTCTATTTCACCCCGTCCGTTGCAAGTGCCGCTCTCGGCAGCGGTAATCAGACTCGTCAAATTTTTTTATTTCCCACCACCACCTCATTTTTTTCTGCAACCTAACGTTGATCCAAACCGCCTACACAGCCTCCCTCTCGCCCCGCTTCACAATCCCTTTTTTTTTTCCTCTCCGTTTTTCTTGGGACTTGCTATTAACTGCAAGAATTACCATACCAGTGAAACTCTCACTAGAAGGGGGTTCGTTTCCGGTCCTCTGGTTTCAACTAACTACCAACAACCTGTTCATATCACGAGGTCACGCATCTGGACAACCCCCCCCCCCTTCCATCGTTTGTGTCTTGTGGCCAACAGGGCTCTTGGTAGAATCTAAGCCTCGCATAGGTAATACGCTTTCCATTGGGGCTGCGCCGTTTTCCCCAACATTTATTTTTTCAAAGCGCGCTTTGCTAATGAATCCGCCTTAGATCTTGGCCCGGCGAATAGCTTCTTGGACTGGAGTAACGCTGGACTGTTCGGAGTACCGAAGACGTATCCCCTTTCGGAGAAGTTTTTGTAGAGCGGACCTTCACTTGTACCAAGGAAATCTGCTGCATCCATGTGTAAGTACAGTACAGTAGTGTGGTGCATATTTGTGCCCAAGACATCCTTTTGTTACATATTATGGCAGCCTTCTTTCCCCTTCCCCCCTCGCCGCCACTACCACCCTTTCACTCATCCTGGCGTTTCATCCTTACATATAAGTTGATGGTTCCCTCTTGCGTGCTTTCTCCCAAAACCTTTGCGATTTTTGGACCTACTCGATGATCCCGCTTGCAGCTGCTGCGCTCATTTTTACTACTGTATCTACAACCTTATTTCTTTGTTTTCGGATACCCGCACCCTTACTTTCGGAACAGCAAACGTAAAACTTCAAACTGAAGGACATTCAGCTAACAAAGACCGGCCTGGCGCCGTATTGGCGCCATCGCTGGAACCTTTGTACAGGGCTATTAAAAAGACGCTTCTCTCTAATCGCACGTGGTATTCGGAGTAGTACTCGGCGGATGCCTCCTCCATTTGGAGATATCGAAGGGGGCCTTCCTTCTGGGCGAAACTCGGAACGGAGTCCTCTCTTAGATGAGTCAAACGGAAACGGCTATGCCGTTAACAATGGAAATGGGCATATAATACCGCGGGGGCCTGAGAGGGACGGGCTCGTTCGGCATGTATACTCCAAAGTGAAGGTCATTCTGCTCAGCAACTATGTCAACGTTCTTCTGGTCTTTGTGCCCCTTGGTATCATCGCGGGTGTCATGAAATGGAATTCGACTGCGATTTTCGTCATGAATTTCTTGGCCATTATTCCTCTCGCGGCCTTGCTAAGCTTTGCCACCGAGGAGCTGGCGCTCTTGGTGGGGGAAACTCTGGGCGGACTGTTGAATGCGACATTTGGGAATGCTGTGGAATTGATTGTTAGCATCGTCGCGCTTACAAAGGGGGAAATCAGAATTGTGCAGGCCAGCATGTTGGGTAGCATCTTATCCAATATCCTTTTGGTATGTTTGCATATCACTTTTCCCTCCCTGTGGCGTTGATTCGTTGGATTCTAACTGCGCATATGTTATCTTTTCACTCAGGTCTTGGGAATGTGTTTCTTTTTCGGCGGCCTCAAGTACAAGGAACAGTGTTTTAACACCACTGTTGCATCTACCATGTCATCACTTATGGCGGTCGCGACATCATCCTTGATAATTCCTGCAGCACTTTATTCGACGCTCGCTGGGTCCAAAGAGAAACCGTTTAAACTTATCCTTGATTTGTCCCGTGGCACATCTGTAGTCTTATTGATCCTCTATGTCCTTTACTTGGGCTTCCAACTCGGCACTCACGCCTATCTCTTCGACGCCGGGCACAAACCTGTCGGGAGCGACGACGACGGCGCTCAGCATGAATCTGCCGAGAGCGACGACGGCGACTCACTGGACGAGCATCAGGAAGCGCTGCTATCGGGCGTTGAATCAGGGATTGTTTTGGTAGTGGTGACGGTTCTGGTTGCGATTTGTGCAGAGTACTTGGTTGGGTCCATAGACGAAATAGTTGCCAGCTCAGGTATCAGCAAGACTTTTATTGGGTTGATTCTCATCCCAATCGTGGGCAACGCTGCCGAGCACGTTACAGCGGTCGTAGTGGCTATGAAAAACAAGGTTCGTGCGACATTTTCACTATTACCCCATTCGAATGACAAATTTCCGCATTTGCTCTTTCTTTTACCCCATTTGTCATTTCTCCTCCCTGCCCCTTCAGGAACCTTCTTTCAATCCTTCCACACAATCATGTACCCCACGCGCGCGCCCCGCCATTTTTTCTGCGTTTCAGCCGCAGAGGGCTGCTGCCTGCTGGTGGTGTGATCCCGGCCCCACGCGACGCCCCCGCCCCTGTCAAATAAAGCATGAGCAATATTGCTAGGGCCTGATACGCTCCGCCGGACCGGAGGAAATAAGCATAGGCTAACCAGTGCTGTCTTGTCTAGATGGATCTAGCCATTGGTGTCGCTATTGGCAGCAGCATGCAAATCGCCTTGCTGGTCACCCCGTTTTTGGTCATCCTTGGGTGGATTATCGGACAGCCCATGAGCTTGTACTTCCAGACTTTTGAGACAGTGGTGTTCTTTGTGAGCGTACTCATCACAAACTATCTCATCCAAGACGGGAAGAGTAATTACCTGGAGGGGGCTATGTTGCTAGGGATGTGAGTGACAAATGCCTTTTTTGTCCCGTTTATTGAGCCTGGGCTGATAAGTACTATAGATATACCATCATCGCAATCAGCTTCTTCGTATATCCGGATTCAGCCGGTTCACTGGGTGGCATGCCCGGGCAGCCATAGCTCTTCCCGCTTATGACTTGATTGGTATCGACTAATTAAGCCTGGTCGAAAAAGAAAAAGAAAAGAAAAGAAAAAAAAGAAAAATACACCCTGCGATAATCGTTACTCCTCTTGCAACAAATTTTATTTTTTGGCAAAAAACACAATGGGTCGACATCTACCACGCCTTGTCAGAACGACCGCAAGGCCTAAAGCAGAAATAAAAGAAAAACAGGAAATTCGACGAAAGAAAGTGAAATACGGCTTAATCCGCCTAACTAGGCGAAGAGGGAGACTTTACAAACGAGAAAAAACTGCAATATTATTTGTTTCTTCACCTCCTACTGAAGTCGGTTGAATAATCCGCCCATCTACTCGACTTGGCTTGTCTGGCGGGTGATTTCCTTAAAGAACAATTACTGTTTTATATACGCCGCCCCTAGTCTCTTATTTATTCCCTTGCGTTCTTTCACGTCTCCCCTTTCGCCCTCCCCCTTCCTCCCATCAACCCCACATTGAATAGTTTGAAAACCCCCTTCCTTTGCTTCTCATTCCCTTCTTGTAAACTGTATTAGCAATTCTCTTCCTATTTCCTTTTGTCTCCCTCTTTTTTATCTCTGGCATTTTTCCGTTCTTGTTTCCTTGGGTTCTCGTTGGTGCGGAGTTGGTTTTTGATAATCTAGCCCAGTTAGGTTAATACACAACCCTCGTAAATAGGGACCAGCTGACTTGCCATGCGGGCGGGAAGGGTGTGGGCGTGGCCGCGGAGTGGTATTGGTACCCTGGTTTCTTTATTTATCGAGATGGTTGAATATCACACTGTAGCCTTGGTCATAGGATGCGGTGAGCGATGTGCTGTATTGTAGGTGCGTGTGAGTGTGGGGAGTGCAGGTTTAGTCTTCCAGGCTCTGATGACGCACGGTGATGGGGGTGGTCCAGTGGCATGGTAATTCACTTACTTAGATAATATAATACATGTGAAATAGTTGGGCTTGGCTACTTGTAAGGCAACCTCGAGAAGGACCATATCATACATGGGTACGAATATTGCTCTTATTGAAACGAGGAAAAGATAGAACAGAGAGGAGTGTTTCCTGGGCACTTTTGTTAAGTCATATCTTCCTAGGGATATGGCTGTGATTGGGAGTTTTCAAAAATTATTGTCGGGTTGGTTTTTGGGTGATTTCGAGTGACTGACCCCATGCGTGGGTTTTATGATTGATAAGGGACAAGGCTTGGATGGGAAGTTGCGATTCTCGAGCACGGTACTACGATATCTAGAAGCACAAGATAGCGCAATGGTCCTACGCTTTGCCTCGCCTAGCGTAGGTAAGGGTGATTTGGTTTTAAAGTGCGGAAGCGGGAAAAATGGAAATAAAGTAAGGTTAAAAAAAAAACCTAACCCAGGTGCACACTACACATCTGACCATGATATTCGTCCCACTATGATACCATATTTGCAATGACAACCACTGCCAACCAACTGCGGCAGGACAAAATTCTCCGATTTCAACAGTAGTACGTATATCGGCACAGCCTACGGCACAATGCCACCCCCAAACATATTCCTCATCCCCACCACTGCCACTACCGCCCTACGAAGCCTGCGCACAAGCCCAAGCATACATACCTGCGCACTCTCCTCCTCCTCCCCCGCCACCGACATGATATACCACCCCCCCCAGCCAAAACCCGTCCACAAACCAAACCCCGATCCGAGAATCCTCCTCGCAAAATACGCCGAGCATCCGACTGGCCCCACCTACCGCTGGGAAACCCCCACACCAAGCAGCACCCAACTCAGCACCGCCGTGAGATTCTTCACTCGCCACCAGCCGCAGCACATCTGGTCGGCTGCCAAGTTCAAGCACATAGACTTCGGCACAGCCCCCGAAGTGGCCTTCCTGGGCCGCAGCAATGTGGGTAAGTCCTCGCTGCTCAACGCCCTCATGAACAAGCCGCTCGCCTTCACATCCTCCAAGCCGGGTCGTACGAAGTTGTTGAACGCATTCTCCGTCGCTGGCGGGCGGGGCGTGCTGCTGGACATGCCGGGCTACGGTCACAATTCCCGCGCGGAGTGGGGCGTGCAGGTGATGAAGTACCTCCAGCGGCGGCGGGAGCTGCGCAGAGTCTTCCTCCTCGTCGATGCAGAGCACGGCTTCAAGCCCTTTGATCGGCTGATGGTGCGGACGTTCGCGGAGCACGGTACGTCCTTCCAGATCGTGCTCGCCAAGGTCGATAAGTTGCGCCCCGAAATGTTGGTCGGGAGGTTGGTCCAGGCGCGTGCCGTGCTGCAGGGGGACGACTGGGAGGGCCAGGGCGAGGGGGATGATTGGCGTGCTGCGAGAATGAGTTGTGGCCTTGGAGAGGTTATCGGTACCGCTGCGAATCCTTCTAAAAAGAAGAGAAGGCGTGTTGGGGTTAATGACCTCAGGTGGAGTGTTATGGTTGCTATGGGGCTGGACGAAAATGTCGACTTGAAGTCGAACTTTGGCGTACCCGTTGTGGCTGATGACACGCTTAGCAGTGATGGAGTCGCCGGGAGGGAGGAGATGATGTGGGATGATGTTGGGAAGGTTGGTTATGATGGGGGACTGGATTTTGGAGACCATGGTGAGGGTGATGATGATGATGGCGATGCCGTTTATAAAAATTAGAAGATTGAACCCCCCCCTCCCTCCTCCTTTCTTCCGAACTGAGGAGCTAATCTAGAAAACCCCGGCATCATCACGAGAACTCACTCGGTTCAAGATATCACCACGGTGTCAGAAATGTAGATATGATATTATGGCAGCGGAAGGTCGACCCAGCCGCCCAATGAACATAAACACGAACTTGATATATATCTCACTTTAGTAACGTCGAATATCCCTCGGAGCATTTGCCCCCCCCCCCTCCGCCCCCAGCCCTCAAAGCAGTGAGTGAGTGAGTGAGCAGGAAGCCCATCCATCCTAAATAGCGATCTTCCAAAAAGTACCGGCACAGGCACGGAATTAATGTGTGGTAATAATAAACCACGGTATGGTGGGGGCGAGGGGGAGATTTCAATATTCGTAAGTGGGCTAGTTAGGTTAGTTAGGACTATGCTACTGTAGATATTTTGAGATCGCTGGAGTTGTATTAGTAATTTATGATGGGTTCGTTGCTTGTATGTATGTATGTAGAGGGGGGGAGGAAGGGAGGATATGTACAAGAGAGGAGGAGTAGTCGATGTCCTTCCACCCACTCGTGCTCGCTAGCTAATATTATGTAGGATTCTAGGTGGTCTATTCTAGCTCATCATATCAAAACTACACACTCCAACCCCGCGGACGAGGGAGAGGAAGGTTGTGGAGGAGGAGGTATTTACAATCCTGGGAATTGATATAGTAGTTAGCCGGGGATGGATCGGTTTTCCCCCCCTTGGAGAGAGTGTGTGGGGGACTAACTCACCCTTTAGTATTTATCAATCGAAAATATGATTAAATTTCCAAAGTAAAGTTTCCCCACAAGGGCAGGGAGTAGTAGTTATTCGCTTTTTCCTCTTTTTTTTTTTGTAGATAATATACATATCACGAGCAACTTTTTACCTCCACCTTCACGAAGACCAGTTTTAGTGAAGTTTGGGGGTTGGGGGGGGCGGGATATTTCGCTATCTATCGGCTTTTGTGTCCTTGCCCTGCGTTTGTTGTCATTGTGTGAACCTTTGGGGGACGAGTTCATCTCTTTACAACCTAACTTATGATATTCTGAATATAATTCTGGTATGAAGTCTATATGGAAAGGAAAAATTGAAAGTGGAATGATGTGCTGTATTGTACCAAAGGAATCCAACCACACACATATACTTTCTCTTGTTAAGAATTTTTGGAGTTCTCTGGGGGAGTATGGGCTGTAATATCATAGTTGTGGTTTTTCCATCTATGAAAATCTTTGCTTTTGCTCTTGTCTGTTTTGTGGGGGTTGTTATAGTTTCCTGGTACAGTTGTGAGGCGTCGGCTCGAGGAAGTGGAGAGTGTAGGGTTTGAATTTAGTTATGGCACTATCATAATAATAATTATATAATTAGTCATGCCTGTTGGACTTTCCGGCAACTAGCTTGAAAGCTAGACTTAGGACTCTATAACGTTCTATCCCATTGTAACATAAGCCACTGCTATCTAAACAGCCAAAGCAATACTCAGAAATATATATATGTGAACTCCCCAAGTCAAGCAGAATGGCCTAGGTTTTATGTCCATTCTCATGCCACCCTCATTCCTAGTCCCGCCATGTAATTCGCCATATAAACCCCTGAAATATCAATCATTCCGGTGACATTAGTAGAACATGCACTCCTGACAAACTTGGTGAGGGAGTTAATGCCCCCGCGAGTGATAGTACGTGAGCCAGCCAGCCAGCCAGCCCCCCTTCCTTCCTTCCTGTTTCTGACTCACGAACTGAGGAATCCCCGTGACCTTCCACCTTTGCCAAAGGATGGGAAGATATATTATACACGATAATATGGAGTTTTCATGTGGCGGCTTATATACCCATCATACTAAGAAATTTCCTAGATCGATACTCTCTCTTAATCGTTTTTTTTTTTGCAAAAATGCTGGTATGAATTTAGTATATACCCCATCTTATTTTAACGCCCGGGGGATAGCATAGCATAGGATCTCATAAACGGCGAGAGAGATCGATGAGCCTGGACTTAATTTTGTACCATATACGAATTATTATTTGAGAGATGGAGAGCTAGACGTGAGTGGTGGTGGTGGGATTGGGGGAGATGTGTTTCGAGGCCTGGTTTTGAGGCCTTGCGTAAGAATCTCGCCCATACAGAGAATTCCGGGGGAGGGATAGGGAGGAAGAGGTGCTGGTGGGACGTTTTAGAGTGGAAGGTTCTCACGAATATGATTTCCCATGTGAAAAGAGGGCTTTTTGCTAACCGTAATCATGGGACGTCACTCAGGGGTACGAATCACTTCGTGTTGAGAAACGGTCCAATGGCCAAGCTATATACCGGAGACATACGCGAGCGAGAGATACTTTGGAGTTTCATTCTATCTCAGAGGGCCCGGAAGATCCACTATTTATGCAGTGAAACAGCAACATATCTCGGCAGCAGAGAAGAAGTCAAGGGAAACAGTATGGAAGACAAGAGAAAACAAATGAGAACATAATTGCATATCTGGTCGATTGATTGAGCAGTGTGATGAGAGAAAAGTCAAATAGGGTAAGTCTAACTCTGAGAGCAGGAAACCGACACTAAGGGAGAATGACCGGCTTTGTTGTACTCTAAGACGTAGAAAGTACTTATCCGAAAGCCCAGTTTCAACACTTCGCGAACGGTTGAGGCGGGCTGTCGCACTGGGGATGAGAATAAGTGCCTGGAACCAGTGACTGACGGCGGGGCTGGCTGGCAACAGCAGACTTAACACTGGAATAAAAACTGTAAAAAAAATCCTTCTGCTGAGGGCATTTAAAATCCCTATCCTACTAGGAACTGCCTTGTCATTGTTTGAATATCTTTAGAGTCTTATTTTGTGCTCTTGAGTTATCGTAGTAGCTGGCGGTTTGCCGCTTTAGGACATTTAATCTCGCCGCAAGTGCCGGTACTTGCGCCCCAATTAAGTTACCGGTAAGTTATGGCGCAACGGGTCTCGGATTTTGGTGTATTTTGCTTTGATCAGCACCGTGACTTAATTTGCGCGCAAGTACTGCAGGGAAATAATAATCTGTCTGAGCTCTTCTGGATGTTGTGAGTGCTTGGAACCTCCTTCGAAGACCTACTCCATTAGGGGAACGCGTTATTTTGTTATGTGGGCCACTTTGTATGCCCTCCTTCAATCAAGCTGGTAATATCCGCTTTACCTAAGCTCAGCTTACAATTGGGTCCTAGAGGAATATTCAGAAGTCAGGATCGGATGAATATACTCGCGAGTGATCCTACCTACCCCATGATGGGTGACTTGAAGCTCGTATGAATGTGGGATAGGGGGTAATAAAGTCTCTCATCACACTTGCTGAGGCTAGTTCATGAGGGAATTTTTGTGATATAAATACCGGTATGGCATATGGTGAAGCTGTTGTAAATAAGTGGGTGTCTATTAAAATATGTTCCATCGGGAGCCTGCCGGTACTTTCAGAGATTAGATAATGGGGTAATTTATTGCCTTGGCATGGAAATGACTGGCTGGCGCTATCATCTGAAACAATCAACAAATGCAGAAAAGCATTCCCCGCTTTTCTTGGGTTTAGGGGGGGAGAAGTCCATTAACCTCCACGATACACTCTCATACTTGTGTCCTCTTCTATCATCTCACTTATCACCGAACCTTATCCAGTATGAACACCTTACCTAGCGGGAACGGAAGACCAAGTCTCACTCGTGATCTCTGCTACTATGGCATATCGAATACCCGTACAGACAATAACACAAGCAATAGTATTCACGGTCACTCGAATCAAAACATCGGAAATGTGTTAAACAGCTATAATCACACCATCAACGTGGGAGTAAGTGAAGAGTCTTCGAGGATCCAAGCATGGTTGTCGCCGCTCGAGCCACATGCAAGGCATCAAGATGTGAGGAACCGTCGACTGAATGGTATTGGGGACTGGGTCCTGCAGACGAATGAGTTCGAGTCATGGCGCAAGAGTCAGGATAGCTCAGTGAATCCTACTCTTCTATGTTATGGGGGTCAAGGGGCTGGAAAGACATATATAAGGTAGAAGAGTATCTTCCAGAGACTACTGGCATAGAGGATGCTAATGCAGGAACTAAATCAGTTCATTGGTGATAGACACCCTATGCGAGCAAGCCTATGGGCAGAATATCACCGTTCTATTCCTCTATTGTGATTACCAGGCGCAGAAGAACCAATCGGCGGTGAATATGATAGGTAGTCTACTCAGGCAGATTGCCCTCAGAGCAGTTGGAATTCCAAGCGAAATTCAGAATGCCTTTGACAAGTCAAGGCAGGGAGGTGGAAAAGGTCTCCGGTTGCTGGAGATGCAGGAATTATTCGTCAAAACAATCGGCTCCTACGAGCAAGTATATATCTGTGTGGACGCAATGGACGAGTTATTGCCCCAGCATCGGTCTGAATACCTCCGTGCGCTACGACAGATTATCCAAGAAGCGCCAAATACGCGATTATTTCTAACAGGGAGGCTACACATTCGTGGCGAACTTGACAAGCATCTTACGAGAGGAGCCCATACCATACAGATTGTGCCCGAACAAGGAGATATCACTCTATACTTAAGCCGGAAGATGGACCACGACGACGACCGAGATCCGGACTTGATGACGGAAAGTCTGAAAAAGGATATTATGAAAACAATGATGGAAAAGGCTTCGGAGATGTAAGGAGCAACCCTATTATAAATTTGGGTCACTGATTAACATTCTACTCATGTTTCTGCTCGTTGCATTAAATATCGATGCAATCTTGGGCGAGACCACATTAGCGAGGAGAAAGAAAATGTTGCAAAAGGTGGCTACGACTGGTGTAGATCTGAATAGTGTGTATGACCAACGCTGGTGCGAATAAAGGACCAGAAGGGAGGCCGATCAAGACTTGGGATGGAGGTGCTAATGTGGGTATCCCACGCGGAACGGCCATTGCGGATTGACGAACTCTGTCATGCTCTGGCCGTAGAAATGGAGGCAACAGACCTTGACCTTGAGAATGTCCCTCCACAAGATACAGTGTTAGGGTCATGTTTGGGACTTGTGGTGGTTGACAAGGAGACATCAACAGTCCGGCTAATCCACTTCACGGTTCAAGAATACCTTTCCCAGCCTGGTGTATTGCCTGGTGCTCATAGAGCACTTGGGCAGACATGCTTGACTTATCTGAATTATGACCGGGTCAAAAGGCTTCCAGCTAATACCGTTTTGAGCCTTGAAGATATGTCATTAAGGTTTCTCGAATATTCATCTTTGCATTGGGGGGGGCATGCAAAAATGGAACTCTCCAACCACGCGAAATCACTTGCGCTTGAGCTATTAAATCGGCACGGTGACCACATATCTACTACCTTACTTCTCGACGAAATCCAGGGTTACAAGTCTCACCCATCTACCCATCACCTATTTCCCGGTTTGCACTGCGCATCCTGCCTTGGAGTTGATGAGGTCGTAGCTGCTTTGATAGAGATGCAAGGCTGTGATATCAATCAGCGAGACTATCAGGAGTTTACACCGCTCATGTGGGCTGCTCGACAGGGAAATCAAGGGGCGGTGATGCTACTGCTCACACGGGACGATATCAACCCCGACAATCCAGACAACGGTGGTCGAACACCACTCTGGTGGGCTTCTAGATGTGGGCACGAGGGGGTGGTGAGACTACTACTTGCACTGGATGATGTCAATCCCGACAAGCCAAACAACG
>QOVD01002428.1:4229-16399 GCA_003521225.1 Tuber microsphaerosporum
ATGGCAGGCGCTGTGGTGGGGGGAGGAGGGCGGACAGTAGTGGGGGCTGAGACTCCGGAGGCGAGATCTCTAAGCGAGCTCTGGGTGTCTTTTCCCAGTGAGGAAATGGCCGTGTTGGTGGCGTCGATGACTTTTTGCACTTCGCTTACTCGGCCATCGAGTACTGTATACATGTCAGAGAGCTCCTCCACTGCTACCGGGACTGTGCGGAGGGGGGTAATGGTTTTCTCGAGGGCGGTGAAACGTCCAGTGAGTGAAACGAGTCCCTGCGTAGCAGAGGAAAGCAGGGTAATCAGGACTGCTTCCCCTGGGGTAAGGGAGGCAAGTTCTTCTTCGGATAGGCTGGGGATGGGCTCGGCGGCACGTCCGATAAGTTCCTTTGTCTGAGTAAGGAATTGACCGATTGTGTGTAGCCGTTGCGTGGGAAGGGGGGTGGGGGCACGGGAGGAGTGCTGGGAGGACTGAGCGGAGGGGTTTTGGGAGGCCATTAGGCCTGTGAAGCCAGATCGCAGGCGAGAATTGTATGCGTGAAGGTGGGGTACACCAGAAGCTGATGGTGTTGAACGATGTTCGTAAAGGTAGGGGGAGGAAAATTGCGGAGAGGGAGCTTGAGTCTCTTACAGTAGACACCATCTCTATCTTATAGTTGTTCAACATCGCCCCAAGAATCCCTGCATTATTGTACACTGCTTTTCCTCTACCTAAAAATATGATTAAAAAACACTCTGTAATATTATACTGTTTATCTATCACCCAGAGAATTGTATCCCTCGAGGAATAGGGTTGGGAAGAAAAGGAAGTGGAGAAAAAAATCAGGACAAGAAAAAAAAGGGCGAAGCAAGAATTTACAATTAGGGGAAAATTAAATAGAATGGGATGAAGACTGCAAACTATAAACTTAGCCATCGCATAAAAGTAGAGCCATTTCTCCCTACCGACGGACCCTACGGCACTTTGTACTTTGTAAACAGGAAATCATGAATCCTCACTCAGATGAGTTAAGGGTATTCGAAGGGGGTTAATATACATATGCATTCTCATCTCGTGGGACTTCCTTCGTCTCCAAGGGGTGATATCGAAGGATGACTTTGGTGAGTGGCATACTCCAAAAGGGAGGCAGTAGCGGCGATTTTTATGAGGTGGCGTCTCTCTAGCCTCATATTACGCTAGAGGCTACCGCTTCAGGATGTTGTAGCAACGCTACCACCCTCTGATAGCCAGACCTACCAGCGAGCATGAGGGGTGTTTGGTCGTGATTATCAGCCCTGTTGATGTTGACTTCTTCCCGCTCGAGCAGTATTTCTACCACTCTTTCGCACCCACTGCCGGCGGCATACGAGAGCGGTGTTTGGCCGCTATTATCTGGCTTTTCAGGGTTGACCTCTTCCCGCCCTAATAATATTTTCAATACATTCTCCTTTCCGTTCCGAGCAGCGTACGAGAGTGGTGTCCCGCCATCATTTTCAGGCTCGTCAGGGCCGACCTCTTCCCGTCGGAGGAGTCGGTTTACTACTCCACTATGGCCATACCAGGCAGCATACGAGAGCGGTGTTTGCCCGCGATGATCCGGCTTGTCGGGATTCACCTCTTTCCGCTCCAGTAGTATTTCTAAAACTCTCTCGTGTCCACGCCAGGTGACCTGCCAGTGTGGTGTTTGGCCCGCATCATTTGGCTTGTTGGGGTTGACCTCATCCCGTCCGAGTAGTATTTTCACCACTTCCTCATGTCCAGACCAAGCGGCAGTTATGAGTGGTGTTCCGCCGTCTGTATCTGGCTAGTCAGGGTTCACCTGCTCCCGTTCCAGTAGCATTTCTACCACTCTCTCGTGTCCGTTCTCAGTGGCATGCCAGAGTGGCGTTCGGCCGCCAATATCTTGCCTGTCGGGATCGATCCCACCCTGCTCGAGCAGCATTTTTACCACTTCTTCGTGCCCATTCTGAGCAGCTCGTACAAGCGGAGTGCCCCACCCAAGATCTTCTCCATTGATGTCGTGACGTCCCATCTCTATCAAAGATGCTACCACATCAACAATTCCGAAGAATGATGCGCAGTGCAGCCCACTCAAGGCGGAGCCAGTGCCAAAAAAAATCCCCGAACACATCTACCCGTTCTAAAAGTAATTCGGCGGATATTTGACTGTCATATTCATGCAGTAGTTTTAGCGCTAGTGACATTCCGTAGTACGAGAGGTCTCTTTTCGCATGGGCTCCCCAGTATAGAGAACAATATTTTAGGAAGGGTGGGTCAAGCATGTCAAGAGAGGGATTGGGTGAAATGGCCTTCACTTGTTCGGAATTTAGATAGGTCAAAGCAGACCTCTGCCATTGCCCAGTGAGGTCTACTAAAGATATCAGGATGGGCCGAAAGATATTCTTTGAGAGTAAAGTGGATCAGTCGCATAGCTGATGCCTTCTTATCGACAACAATAAGCCCTTGAAAGCAGCCCACTAATGTCGACATCGAAGGGACGTTGTCGGCATTGAAATCCGTTGAGCCTAACTCGACGGCTAAGGCGTGGTAGAGCTCATCCGCACTCAACGGCCGCTCCGCATAACTGATCCACATCAAAGCTTCCCTGCCAAGTCTCGATTTATCCCCACCCTGCGTCTTGATCCGTTCTATCGTCGCACCGTAGGCATCCTCTAACCCCAGTCCGTCTGTTATTTTTCTGAGCCTCTCTCGTCGCCGATATTTTGTCGACTCTTGCAAGATTGCCTCGGTATTCAAAGAAACCAGTAGAAACCTAAGTATATCTATTAGTGGATAATGTGGGATGGGATTCTCAATTCCATTTCCCTACCCACATTTCCGATACGTTATCGGGAATCTTGTCCAGAATGTCTGCCTCTAAACTCTGGTCCATAGCATCTGGCGTTTCGTCCTCGCTCAGCTTAACACGAAGGTATGTGATGATATCTGCCCTCTTGGGTGCCACCAATACACTTGCCACTTGCCCAGAAAGACGCTGTTCGATCTCATCCTGAATATGAGGTCTTCCACTCACAAACACGCGAGTGTCCGAGGAAATCTCAAGGATTTGCTTCAACGAGTCAAAAAGCCTAAGCCATTGCACTCCGGCACATTCGTCAAGAGCGTCAATAACCATAAACGTGCGCTGTGAGGACGTGATGAGCTGCAGCATCTTCACGATATCACTGAGTTGCGGCCCGCATCTACTAATGTCCTTTTTCTGCTCTTGAAAGGCGCGCGAAATTTCCTCCGGAATCAATTCTATTCCGCTAACCATCTGCTTCGGCAAGGAGCCCAGCATGCTTGTTGCAGACTGTCCCTTTCGCGCAGCAAAATCAAAGTAAAAGCACGTAACGGCGGTGTTTCCTCCCCTCATCTGATCGCACAGCCTGTCTACTACTAGCGAACTGTCATCACGGCCTGTTAGCACGGGTTCGCTTTCATCTCCACCCGGGGAATTATCCTTATTACCTGATGAACCTCTTACCGACCCCCGGATCACCGTAGCAAAATAGAACCCTCTTATCGCCTTCACCTTCCCCACTCAAACCGCACCATCTTCTAAATTCCTCAGTTTGTATGGGCCATTCCCCAACATCGTTGACGCGGCGCTCCCGAAGGTCGCGATGCCGCAAGCCAGGTTCCAAGAGTGATAACCAAGTTAGGAGTTTAGACCGGTCGTCGACAATATTACAGTGGTTCCATACATTAGTATTATAAGAGTTCGTAGCGTTGAAGCAGTTGCGACTATCATTGATAGTATATTGCGACATCTTTGACTCTCTATTCCTCGCACCTTTGGAGAAGAGGAGTTATGGAATCTAGTCGGTTAGTGATATCCGTGGAGGCTTAAAAAAATTGGGGGTGTGCTAGTGTTAACCGGGTGTTGCTGATACCACTGCTGGGTGCCGTACATACAAGACAGCCTGCACTGGGAGAAATCGGAAAATGTGGAAAGAGCTCTAAGGATTTTAATCAAAGCATTGAGTACAGTAACTTACTCGTAAACTCAAGCAAAGTAAGCAATAGCGGTTGACACCATCCCGCGATTTTTATACTTCAGGCAGCAGTGACTGAAGAAAAGTCCTGCTAGGCTACCACAAGGCGTGAAACCAATGCCATCCCTGCGGTTACCGTCTTGGGTTCCACATCAAGGTTTACCGAGCTCAGGTCTTGGTCAAAATTACGTGTAGAATGTGAATTATGCGACTAAACGGGTTGGTACGCTAATTTTGAAAGAAATAATGTGCCTGGAGCTCTTATCGTAGTGCAATGGCTAGAGAGGAAATCCCGTTCTCTGAGCGGTCGGGAGGGCCCTGAGCCACTCAGAAGAAGCCCGACAGGCTTACCCTCTGCACCTGGTACAGTACAGTCTGAACCATACAGCGCTCGAGTGCGGAAGTACGGTTCAGTACCGTATTCAGGCGCGCGCCTTAAGGTATTCAACATTTACGTTGGGAGAATGGGTAGCAAGGTTTAGGGTTGCTGATTAAACTTCATAAACCACTCGGACACCTCCACTCGGACAGATCCTAATTCGTTGATTTTCTAGGATTAGGCAAGCGGCTGATCTGTTCGCTTGGGACACTTTATCCAGTTTACCACAGAACACTTTCCTGTTCAAGTATAGTCACCCGAGTGAGGCTGCCGTCCGAGTGGCTTGTGAAGTTATCTAATGATCGTTACCCGGTTCCTGGGTTCCCCTAGCCTCTGAATACTGTACGCCATACCCGCATTTACTGGTGAAGCTCGTTTTAACGCTAAGAGGTGAGAATAAGGTGTGAGTCAGGATTTTTCCCAAAGTAACCCTTCTCGGTTAGATGTTTCCTTTAAATAAATGACCCAAGCCTCTCCACGGTAACTATTTGTGAAACTCCTACCCTTAAATGCTACTTTCTGCTTAAAGAAGTTCGTGTATCATATTTCGTCATACTTCTAATGCGGTATTTATAGAATTCTGCTTGCCCACAAGGAAACTAGGTGGGTATTTGCTGGGAAAAAAAGGAACCCGTCAAGGTTCGGGTTACAAAAAATTACCTGTCATTCATCCCTGTTCTTGATCTGCCTAGTTTCATTATCAGTCGTCTGGTACCGTGGGGTCAAATAAATGCCAACACCTTGAGCCACAACCGAGCAAGGTGAAAGTATTTCCTCCGATTACAAACCATTGAAACTAAGCGAAAATAGTACGACGGGCTAGAATACCAATAAATCAAATTAACAAAGAGACCAGTTCCTCCAAGGCTATTGCTACTGGGTGGACACGGGTGATGCCGCTTTTTTGGGGGGGTATATCCTGACTCACGCCACACACAATACCGAGATTGGGCGTTGGGGAACAAATTCAGGATACGATTGAGCGCTATCAAGAGTTAAAAGACTCAAATTATTTTGACAATCAGGCAAGGAGCGTGCTCAAGGAGATGAAAAATGTTATGTCATTGTTGCTGAACGATGGTGTACAAGATTTTATGTCATCGGCTACATACTCCTCTTTGTATTAAACCCATCATATCCTCGATATTTCTTATAATTCTGACATACTTGCTAGCACTTTAATAGCAACCAGATTCCGAATACACGATGAGAATACAAGCGCTGTACAAGCGGTGCAGGGTGGTGGGTTGTTCGGTTAAGATAGGCCCATACTCTGCCCAAGGAGCACACAAGGAACGCTCAAATGATTTCTACCCAATGCTCCACTTTTGAATCACCTATCACACCAGTATTCTTTTTAGGTCTCACAAGGTCCCTCGCAATTTCCAAAACTATCTTTCCTTCCTCGCTCACCCGATTCGCCATAATAAATCCTTGCGCACAAGACAAAACTACCATTTACCCCACTAACCCTGCCCCTTCGGTTGACCGGTGTAGTAGGTCGAACTGTACTGCGTTCTGGGCTCTTTGTGCCCTTAATTTTCAACCCGGATACGTGATCTCCGTACAGGAGTTAAAAAGGCCAATATTGTGATCCCCTGATACTTTCCCGTGGTACCTGTAATTAAGAGAGAGCCCAGTTATTGAGTAAATTTTCGGCAAATGGTCGGGTGATGCTCTTTCCCGTAAATATCACGACGCGTACTACCGCAGTATGGGGTCTGTGGCTGTCGTGACGTGGCTTCTGCAGCGAGGGAATAGTCCTTGGTGACTCCTCCGAGGCATGTTATGTGCTATTGATTTGATCGCGAGACGAGTGAGATTGGTGGGTAGCATGAAAAACCTGTCTGCTAGCCCCTCTGGCCCACCCTTCATCTCACATGTACAGCGGGGATAGCTAGTGGGTATCCACTAGGTGCGATACCGTACTACTCATTAAGCCACATGATATATGGAACTAGTCCCCTATAGCAGGTGCGGTCTTTGTATGGTTATCACAATCGCCACGAGAATCCTTGCGCTATTCGTACACGACTTTTCCTCTATCTAGTAAAATGCTATAATAATAATATTATACAGTTATTCTATCACATAGGGAAGGGAGTGAGGGGAAGATGAAAGGAAAGCAGTGAGAGAGGGGGGCAAGGGGCAGGAAGGAATTCACAGTTGGAGGAAAATTCGGTAAAATAGGGTGAAGACCGCAAGCCAAAAACTGAACCTCCTCACAATAATAAAACCATTTTCCTCAACAAATCAGATCTTACTGCACTTAGCGGATAAGACCTCGTATCCTCGCACGACTAATTTAGACACGGGGTTTCAGACGACTTCGTGAAGCTGTAGCAGTTCAATGACCCTCTGATGGCCATTCCTATTTGCGTACCTGAGCGGCGTTTGGCCATAATTATCCACTTTGTTAGGGTCGATCCCTTTCTTCTCTAGCAGTATTTTTACCACTCCCTCATGTCCATACTGAGCGGCAATTGAGAGCGGTGTTTGCCCAACATCATTTGGCTTGTTGGGGTTAACCCCTTCCTGCTCGAGTAGTATTTTTACCACTCCCTCGCTTCCACCATAAGCAGCACATGAGAGTGGTGAGTCGCCATCGTTGTCCAGCTTCTCGGGGTTGACCTCTTCTCTCTCGAGCAGTATTTTCACCACATCCTCATGTCCACACTGAGCAGCAATCGAGAGTGGTGTAGCGCCGTGATCGTTTGGCTTGTCGGGGTTGACCTCTTCCCGTCCAAGGAGCATTTTCACCACTTTCTCATGCCCACCCCTCGAAGCGTACCAGAGCGGCGTTTCGCCGTCTTGATTTGGCTGGTCAGGGTTGGCCACTTCCTGCCCAAGCAGGATTTCCACCACTCCCTCATGTCCATATTGAATGGCATACAAGAGTGGTGTATTGCCGCGATCGCCTGGCTTGTTAGGGTTAACCCCTTCCCGCCTGAGTAGTACTTTTACCACTCCTTCATGTCCGTTCCGAGCAGCCCATGCTAGCGGTGTATACCCTCCAACATCTCCTTCGTCGACATCATTACATTGCATCTCTATCAAAGCTGCTACGAGCTCAACAATTCCAAAGAACGATGCGCAGTGTAGTCCACTGAACGGGATATAGCCACCAAAATCGTCATATCCCTGATATCGCTGCTCTTCTAAAAGAAATTGGGTCGATACGTGCCCATCATATTCCCGAAACAACTCCAGGGCAAGCGATCTTGTGCAGTCCGAGAGTTCACGTTTCGCATGGAACCCCCAGTACAGGGAACAATACTCTAGGAAGGGTGTGTCAGGAATGGCACGAAAGGGGTCGGCTGAGAGGGCCTTGACCTGTTGGGAATTGAGGTAGGTCAAGCATATCTCGGCCATGGCCGAGTGAGGCCTACTGAAAAGATCGGAGTGTGCGGAAAGATACTCTTTCAACGTAAAGTGGATCAGCCGCACAGTTGATGCCTCTTTATCCACAGTAATAAGCCCTTGACAGCAACTCAGTAAAGTTGACATTGAAGGGATGTTGCCGTCATTGAAACTCCTAGAGCCTAACTCGATTGCTAGGGCGTAGCAAAGCTCATCTGCCCACAACGGCCGCTCTGCATGACTGACCCACATCAAAGCTTCCATTCCGAGCTTTGATTTATCCCCATCCTGCGCCTTTATCCGCTCTATCATCACTCCATAAGCATCTCCCAACCCTGATCCATCCATCATTTTCCCGAGCTTTTCTCGTCTCCGGTGTATTGTCGATTCTTGCAAGATTGCCTTGATATTTAGGGAAACGAGTAGAAACCTAAACATATCCATTAGCGGATAATTTGGATTGGAGTTCGCAGCCCCGTTGCCCTGACGCACATTTCCGATATATTCTTGGGAATCTTCTCTAGAATGTCTGCCTTCAAGCTCTCATTCATTGCATCCGGGGTTTCGTCCTCGGCTAGTTTAGAACGAAGGTATGTGATGATATCGCTCTTGCTGGGACCCACAAGTACACTTATCACTCGTCCAGCAAGACGCTTTTCCATCTCGGCCCGAATATGGGGCCTGCCAGTCAAGAATATCCGGGTGCATGGGGACTTCTCAACGATTTGGTTCAGTGAATCAAGGATCTTGCCTCGTTGCACTCCCGCACATTCGTCTAGAGCGTCAATGCACACAAACGTGCGCCGTGAGGACGTAATGGCCTGTAGCATCTTCACGATATCAGCGAGCTGCGGTGCGCGCCCACCGATGCGTTTTTTCTGTTCTCGGAAGGCCCGCGATATTTCCTCCGGAATCCCTTTCATTCCGCTAACCATTTGTTTTACCAGGGAGCCGAGCATACTAGTCGCAGTCTGCTCCTTTCGCGCCGCAAAGTCGAAGTAAAAGCAAGTAATGGCCGTGCTTTGTCCTCCGGGCTGATCGCACAACCTGTCCACTACCAACGAACTGCCACCGCGCTTGCTCGTTAGCACAAGTTCACTTCCTTCTCTCCCCTGAGACTGATCCTTGTTACCTAATGAATGTCTTGCCGACCCCCGGATCTCCATAGCAAAACAGAAAGGCGCTATCGCCTTCCCTTTCAGCGCCCAACCCGTACCATCTTCTAAATTCCTCAGTTTGTGTGACCCATCCCCCAACGTTGTCGACACGACGCTCTTGAATGCCCCGATGCCGTAATCTGGGCTCCAGGGGTGATAACCAGGCCAGGAGTTGGGACCGGTCGTCGGCAAAAATACAGTTGTTCAACACATTAGTATTATAAGAGCCTGTAGTATTGAAGCAGTTCTTGCTATCGTTGATGGTATATTGAGACATCTTCCACTGTTTATTGTTTGCTCTCTTGGGGAGGAGGGATTATTGAGGATTGTTTGTTGATCACGCTCCTTCCAGATGAAGGAAAGCGGGGTCTAGTTGAAGAAAAGTGGGGGTCTACTGATTAAAGCAGCGTCACAGCTACTTAGACGCAGCCAAGACCAACCCAACTAAGCCACCTGAATGCCCTGAAGCAAATACCGGTATTACTCTTGCCGCTTTCATATCGGCCCTGTAGGGTCAGGTGTCAGATGCGCGGGTTCTTAAGTATCCTACCGGCGAGCAGCCCTAAGGCGCTGAATTATGTCCAGCTGGATCCATAAACTACTGCAAGGTAACCGATACAGCAAAGTCATTTTTTTGTGGAAACCACGAACACCGCCAGAAATAATATGACCATGAAGAAAAAGAAAGAAAAAATTGGAGATGAGGGAATCGATGACCACCCTAGGAGCGGAGATTCATTTCTTCAAAACACGAAAACTCCCGCATAGCCAAAATAAAAGTCTGCAAACAAAAAGGAAAAGCATCTCTCAATCAGGACACTCTCGAAGAGTGCCGAATCAGTTATCAGTGCCAAACCGGACCAACAGCAATGAACAAATAATCCGGAAACAAACATCCTATGCCTTGCCGCGTGGGGTGGCCCATGGCCTCAGTAAAACCAAGTCATAGATATTGAACACCTCATGGCGTGAAGGCCAACCGCACGATGAGGAATCATAGCTTATCCCCCCGGCCGAGTGCGTAAGGGAGACACAAGAACCGATGCTTGATGCTGAGCCGTATCCAGTGCCAGTGTAGAAGCAAAGTCCCACCATTGCCTGATGCACAGGCAATCCAACAAGCCACTTGGTCCACCATAATAAACATTCCTGGGCATCTCATAACCCACAGGACTGATGCCTTGGATAACTTCAAGCAATGCAAAAATGGCCCACTCAAGGCGCCTAAGAATTGGTCAGTTATTTTTGAAACTACCAGTGCCTTAGAGCCCGGTCTCTTGATCATTCTGGACATTCCCGACCACTGGCATGGCAGAAAAAATTGCCACATTGCCAATTATCCAACGCACCTGGGTGTACCCAGAGGCGGGGTAAATCCCTGATGGCTGAAATCAATTAACAGCGGTACTTGCCAATAGGCGAGCTAACCTAGGACCCCTAACCGATTATTGAAACACCTATGATACTTGATGGCCGATGCCCGCCTTGATCAGCCCCGAGAATTCCCTAGCAAACTAGCCTATAAAAAGGAATTTGTCACCAAATCCACTCTCAACAGGTAGCACCTTAATCAACGCCCGCTAACAGAAATCTAACACTATTCCCCGTTTCTACCGCTGGCTATCATATCACAGTCAACCCGCTAGCCGATAAATGCCCAGTTTGACGCTCAGGCGAAGAACATCAGTTTCTTGGAATTGTAGCAGTCTTAAACTTATCCGTGATATATTCTGGTGGAGGCGACTACAAGGGAAGGGAGGAAGGGCTCTCGCGCATATCTGCCAATATGCTTGAGGGTGTGGGGGAGGTGGCCTTGATGGAAGGCCCAGCGCGGAGGAAATACAGGAGCAACCTTTTTCTTGTCAGCCAAGCGAGGGGGAAACACTACACACTTAGCCCTCAGTTGGGGCAAAACAAAGGGGTATGCACGGCGCCTTACTGGGAGAGGCAACTACAACACCCTGGCACATTTTTCTCCTTCCCGTATTCGAATTTTTACTATAGATTACGCCGAGAATACTCTGCCATTCATAAAGTATTGGGATTTATAGGTCGGGAGGGTTTTGCTAGGGGGGGTAGTTTGGGCGGTTGGGTTTCGAGGGGTTATGTTGACTAATTATGCAGAGATTATTTGAGTAAGGGAGGTGGAGCTAGCCCACGTGGGCCTCGATTAAGGTAGATAGTCATAGAGCTACAGAAAGCCTATACTGTTGTTAGTGTGTAGAAGCAGCTAGCGCTAATATACCGAAAAGTTATCAAAAAAAAAAACAGTATTCGGCCAATTTTCCGAAGTCTCGCTAGTGTATTAGGAATAGCTAAGAATAACGGAAAGGAAATCTAAAAAGGACCAAAGAAAATAAAACGCCGAACGAAAAGAACATGACTATGAGATCGTATTGGGAACATGCCAATTTCCACTACTGGAGGCGATGCTTGTAAAGCCGCTGCCCTTGCCAGGGAGATCGTTACCGCCGATATTTCCCGGGTGAAGGCAGGCTATTTCGGTGTGACCTGGGTTGGCCTGCCATCCTGTTAGTAACGTCTCCCCCATGTCAAGGCAGGCTAAGGTGGGTGGCTAACTGGGTAGGCTGAGAGTGGTCTGGAACTGTTTTGAGAGTGTGATTCGGTCTCTGTCTGAGTATTCGATATATGCCTTGTCGGCATCGGATCTCCAACGGCCTAGGGTTTGAATTTCAGTTTCTGGGATTCCGACTTCTGCTGCCCATGTGGCAGCGCCTCTACGGAAGCTGTGTCCATTCCACACTCCATCTCCTAGGCCTTCCCGGAGTGCTAATCCTTGTAGTCTCTGAACCACATATTCTTGCTTAAATGCATGTTGCTCCTGGTTTCTTAGGCAGAAGAGGGGTTCTTGTTGCATTCGGTGTGTATCGCGCAGATGAAATTGCTCCATTGCTGGTACCGGGCAGGCATCATCAAGGCTGGCTGCGATTGGCAGTTTAATTCCCTTCTGAAATGGGTCTGTTTGGAAGGGGGGAGATTGAGTACCATATATGCCCCTCTGGCTTTTATTCTGACTGAGCTTTTAGTAACAAACCACTTGGAGAAGGCCTGTCCTAGTTCGCGATCGGCTGCCTTATAGGTAAACTCCCCCACTTGGAGGACTCCTGCAAACACTAATGTAAATGCAGCCCTGGTAGCTATATTATCGTAACTAGTGGTCAGTGTTCTCAACCGTCCAGGGCCCCGGTAGGGCCCGGCGGGAGGACTGCCAAGAGCCCTCGACGAGACGGGACGGCACAATGTAGTCCGTCCTCGTCCGTGAACTCGTAGGACGGCCGTTATTAT
>QOVD01002429.1:0-17580 GCA_003521225.1 Tuber microsphaerosporum
GCTTGGCTAACTAACTACTTGACGGTCACGGTCCCTTTATATAGGCGTTCCTCCCACAACCCTAACCCTGGTGACTCATACCTTTGAGTCACACGACCTCATAACTCATAGCGAGTCATGTGCAAAATCCATCAGCTGACTCTCCCACAAGTCAGCTGCGAAACATACCTCAACTAATCATAATCCAAATAACAAGTCATGTGCCCAACTCATGTCACATGAATACAACCCATGACCCGTAATATGAGTCATGTGCGAAAGTCATACATCATATGACCACCATCATGGTTATGTGAAAAACATCAACCAATAACATTATCACGATGACATCGCAATTGCGAGTCATGTAAAACCAAAATCACAAACCTATGACTCATAACCATGTGTCATGTGAAACCATATTCCTCACTTAGTCAGGTTTGTGACATTAGCTCCCTTCTCCCCTAGCATCGGTCCCTCGATGCTTATTTCATAAGTTCCATCAACTGGTTCCCTAGATGCCCGAGTTCCCTCTCCAGTCGTCTGTTGATGATCTCCTCGTTTTTCCATGATGTACTCATTATTCCCAACATTGCGTTTCCGCCCTCAAGCGACCTTGTCTTGTCCATAATGGTGTTTTGCTGATTATAGATCGTTTCGTCTTGTGGTCGTATCATGTTTTCGAGGTGTTCCCTTCGTTGTAGTAGTCCATTGATTTGCCTATGGAAGCTGTCGACATCGCCCACCGTTCCTTCTCTTTCCCTTCTCTCTTCCTCCTCTTTCTCGCCCCTCTCCCTCTCCAGTCGGGTCCTCACGGCTTCCATCCTATTCCTTATTCCCATTTCTTTCCTGCTCAGTGGCCCCTGAGCTCCCCTTGGCCCGGGATAATATCCCGCTCTGATTTTCTCAATTTTATGGACTTGACAATTGTCCCTATAGCATGTATCCCAAGTATATATTTCGGCGTGCTTTCGCAGAGTTTTATTTGGTTGAGACGGAGGAGGAGGAGGTGATGCTGCAGAAGCATATGGTGTTTTGTATGGTGTCGTTCGGTCAACACTGTGTCTTGGGGGTTCCGTAGGAATCCAATTCCCTATCTTCTCGCGGACGTGTACCAAGCATTCGTCGTCATAACAGCCAGTCCAGGATAGGCTGAGATGTTCGTTCCGTTCCATGTTTCGCTTTGCCTCAAGCTGGTCTGTGTCCAGCTCTGATTCTGGTCGTCCAGAATATGGTGGGCTAGTAGACGGAAATGCGCCGAAGCTGCGATTGCCGTAATCGCCCCATCCTTCTTCGGCCTTGTATGGTGCTGTGGTCGGTTGCAGTGATTCCACTTCTACCCATTCTTTGTTTGTCTGGGTAGCGGGAGTGGAATCGTTGAATTGTGAGCTCGCCATTGTTGTAGTTTTCAGTGGGGTACCAGGTCTTATCGTGTTCTGGTGAATATCCCATCCACTTGGCTCTATATTGTAAGTCGTTTCGGTGTACTCGAGAGTCGATCATTTCTTCGAGTTCGTATTCATTTTCTCTGTCTATCTCAATAGGCGGAGTAGGATTTTGAATTTGTGAAGGGAATCTGTTGTCTTTGTAGGGTTCAAGACGGGAGATGTGGAATGTGTCGTGTATCTTCATCAAGGGTGGCAGAGCCAGCTTATAAGCACTGTTGCCAAGTTTTGCCACTATCTTGAATGGCCTGATTTTCTTCTAATCCCGTTTTTTTGATAGTCTCGTGGTCTTGATATTGCGTGGCAACAACCAGACTTTGTCTCCTGATTTGAGATTCGGATCGGGTTTTCGGTGCTGATCGTAATAATCTTTTTGTCGTAATTGTGCTGCCACCATCTCGCTTTGTAATGTGTCGTGTAATTCCCTCATATCCTGCGTTGATATCTTTTTCGTTTGCATCAGATGACCGATTGTTTCGTATTCGGGGTTGATCCTTTAATTTGCATAGAATGGTGTCGTTTTTGATCGTTTCTTGATATTTGTTGTTGTATGCAAATTCTGCCAGTGATAATGCCTCATACCAATCGTCTTGTTGGTAGTTGATATATGCTCAGAGGTATTGTTCCAGTATGGCGTTGGTCCGTTCCGTTTGTCCGTCCGTTTGCGGATGAAATCCTGTACTGAGTCGTTGTTCAATTCGCATTTTCATTGTGGTGTCCTTCCACAAGTCTGATGTGAATAGTGTGCCTCGATCCATGATGATATCACGTGGAATTCCGTGTAATCGAACCATTTCTCGTAGAAAGAGATTTGCGAACTGCCAAGCGTCTAAATCCTTTCGACCTGGTATAAAATGACTCATTTTGGTCTGGCGGTTGATAACTACCAAAATGGTGTCATAGTCGTTCGATATCGGCAGGTCCGTAATGAAATCCATTGCTATCGATTTCGATGGTGGATCAGGTGCCTCGTTTGGTTGAAGTAGTCCATGGGGTGCATGTCGGACCACTTTCGTTCGTTGACATGTGTTACAATTCTTAACGTATCGGTTGATTGTTTCCCTTATGTTTGGCCAATAATATTTGCGGCATATGAGTTCGGTAGTTTTTGCCGTTCCTCTGTGTCCTGCTTGTGGGACCTCATGGTGGTTGTAGATAAGGGTGGTCCTGAGTCCTTCGTCGTCTGGTATCCATATTTTTCCTTGGTACCATAAGTGTTCGTCTTTCCATTGGCATAGTCCAAGTACTACCCCTTTCATTTCCTTTGCTTCTTTGTCCAACGCATTCCTGATGTGTTGTATGTATATGTCCTTCTCGCTTGCTTGTTGTATTTTGTCTTCATCCATGTCCTTGAGTTCCACTAGTTCCAATTCGTTGATTTCCTCCCAATATTGTTCCTTCGGAAGTAGTATTTGAGGGGTGTTGATGAGCCTTGGATCTCCTGCCGTCGGTAGGTCTCCTGCTCTTCGGGTGAGTGCGTCTGCTTTTTTGTTCTCTTTTCCCGGTTGGTAGTATATCTTGAAGTCGAACTGACTTATTCGTAGATCCCATCGTTTTTGTCTGTCGCTGAGGTTCTTCGAGGTCATGAAGGTAACCAAGTTCTTATGGTCTGTCCTAACTCGTACTTGATGTCGACATCTTTTGACAAATCGTCTCCATTCTTCTAAGGCTTATATTACAGCCAATAGTTCCTTGTCGTGGACGTCGTAATTGATTTCGGCGTCCTTCATATTTTTCGATCGAAAGGCCACTGGCCTCCACCTCCCATCCGGTCCTTGTTGTGATAGTATTCCGGAACATACGTATTTCGATGCGTCTTTTTCAATCATTGTTGGTCTGTCGGGGTCGTAATGGACCAACACGGGTGCCATCGTGAGTTTCCTCTGTAGTTCTTAAAATGCTGCTTGTTCCTTGTCTGCCCATTCCCATTTCACGGCTTTTTCGGTGAGCCAATAAAGGGGTTTGGATGTTCTGCTGAATCCTTCTATAAAGCGACGATAGAAGTTGCAGAAGCCGAGGAAGCACTGGACTTCCATCATTTTCATTGACGCCGTCCATTCCCATATGGCAGTTGTTTTGATCGGGTCTGTCTTGATGCCGTACTCGTTGATGATGAATCCTAGGTATTCCACTTCTTTTTTGTGGAATTCACATTTCGAAGTCTTGACCTTCATTCCAGATTCATATATGTCTGGCAAGATATTGGCGACATCCTTTCGGTGTTGTTCCAAGGTATCGGAGTATATTAGGATATCGTCCAGATATACTATACAGCAGATAGTGATATATCTCCTGACTGTGTTGTTGATCCACCTTTGGAATGCTGCTGGTGAATTGGTTAGCCCGAAGGGCATAACCAAGTATTAGTATGTTCCCAATTTGCTTGAGAAGGTTGTTTTCCATTCATCGCCTTCCTTCATCCTAACGTTGTGGTAGGTGTCCTTGATGTCGAGTTTTATAAAGTATTTGGCGGTGTTGAGTTGGTCCAATGCCTCGCTGATGAGCGGCAGTAGGTATCGGTCCTTTTTGGTGACTTCGTTAAGTCCTCGGTAATCCACACATAGCCGAAGTTTTCCATCATTCTTTTTGACGAATAGTATGGGTGATGCTAACTCTGTCCATACTTCTTGTATCCATCCTCGGCCGAGGTTCTGATTGATATATAGTCGTAATTCGTCCCGTTCGTCCGCGCATACAGGATATATCTTCTTTGTTGGGACTTTTTCTCCATCCTTCAGGTTGATTTCTAGGTCGACTCCTGGTCAGTGTGGCGGTCGTCCAGTTTTTTCTTTTTTTTCAAAGACGTCCATTAAATAATAGTATTCCTTAGGAACTATTTCCTCAAGTTCCTTCTGTTCATTGGCTTTCTTGTTCCAAATTGCCAATTCAGTGCTAATATTGACTACTTCTAGTCTGGTCTCATTTTCGATCCAGCTCCTTTTGATGAAACTGGTGGTTTCTCCTCTTCGATAGAAGTGGCCGAATGCTTTAGCCGAGATTTCACTTATTGTTAGGTACATTAGAAGGCAATGTATGGAATACAGGAATCCAGCACACAGACCTCCGAAGCGCACAGACCCCCGCGCACAGACCTCAAAAATACGGCCATCATACCCCTGCAGCCCCGACGTTGGAGCACTACGTTCGTTGCCGCACCGGTGGTAGTTGTACTCACACTCCAGAATGTCCCTCCAGGGACCACTCGCAATAACACCATATACGTCACGGCCGTCCGTCCGACCGGATGCTGTTCGCAGGATATATGAGAAGAGAACCTAGCGAAAATTATGCAAGTGGTTCGTACCATATCGGCCGACGTCGCATCAAATTATAGGCCTTCAAAGTTACGAGAGCTGAGGGAAACAAAAGAGTGGACGCTTAGGCGAAGTTTTCCCATGAGGAAATTAGACACTAGTATGTATAGTGGAGACTAATAGTCCCACTCAGAGTTAGTTAGTAAGGCATTGCGAGCAATTAGCCATATGTGCGATTTTAAGCAAGAGTCATCCCGAAACCTGATGCGCATGTATCCTAAGAACTCATACGCATTGAATGGTCTGACGACCAAGGAGTTGGCCACTCCTTACATGGCTTGGTGAAGAAAGTTACAACGTTAGCACCTATTGGGCTACGAGAACTCTGCACACCTATCGTTGAGGAGAATGACACACCCTCACGATTAGATAAATAGTGTATGTCTTCATAATGCTAAGCAAGTAGTCGAACAGTTGTCAGGGTCAGACAGTGTTCGCACTTTTTAGTTAGCAGATATTAGTTAGCCCGCGAACACTCAGACGCGGAATATAAATATCGAAGTGCCTCCCTTGCTACAAGAAATCATCAAGCACCGGAGAAGAGATCTGATCAATATAAAAAGGTACTATGCTATAAATCTTTATCTTATTTGATTATCTTTTTTATATATCAAATTACTTCTCATGAGAGCTAGTTACCCACGAGCCTTCCAGGACAAATCTCCGAAGATACCTACTCAGGCTTAGTTCGATATTATAGTACCACTATCGGCTACCCCTAACACTTATCTCGATCCTGTGTTTTGGTGTACTAGCTTCCTTGCTAGTATCTTCCTTGGTTTCCGTACTGCCGAATCTGCGGTCGCATCTCTTGGTTTCATCCAGTGAAGCTAATTCGTATAGCTCTTCACCATTGATTTTTTCGATAATCAACTGTGCTATTCGGTCTCCTTCTCGTACCGTCTATTCGGTAGTTCCTTGGTTAACCATTACTACCTTCACTTCACCTGTTTAATTGGCGTCTATAACTCCCGCATTGGGGCTGACTCTGTGCTTGACTGCGAGACCACTGCGTGGAGCGATTCGTCCATAGGTGTTGTGGGGTAGCCCGATGCCTATTCCAGTTCCAATCGTTACCTGCCCCTGGGCTGGTATGCTGATATTCTCGTTTGCGTATAGGTCAGTTCCTGCTGCCTTAACCGATCCCTTCGGAGGCATTCTCGCTTCTTTGGTCAATCGTTTGACCTTGACACGCTTGTCAATGCTGGCCTGAACTTGAGATAACTTGGTGACCAAGTTTTCTTCCAGGGCTTCTGCTTCCGGTACAGCATATGCGACAGGTGGACTGTTCAAACACCATGTTGTGCATTGTTCGCTGTTGAAAGTAATCTCCTTATCGTTCCAATCGATATTCGGATTACGCGTTCGTTACCATGGTATTCCCAAGATGACTGCATGGTTTTGCAAATTTGCCACTTGGCGAGTTGCTAATTCCCTATGGCTATTGATGTCCATAAGTCCTTTCGCAACATGGGTGACTGGCCCCATGCTACTTGGCTTCCCATCCGCTAGGTAAATTTCTCCCGGTTTCTGAGCTCGTGTTGTTGTGATCCCGTGCTTCTCACATCTCCCCTTGTCGATAAAGTCTTCTGTTGCTCCCGAGTCGATCATTGCGTTGATCATGAGTATTTCCATTTTTCCGTGAAGTATGACCTTCACCATAATGTGATTGTTTTCGTTTTCGAGTGTTTCCGTATAATTGTGTGCCACGTAGTAGTTTGCCAAAATAATTGGTTTCCGTTCGGGTCTGTCCCTCAGACCATCTCTTACTGGGGACTTTCTTCATTTCCCGATTGTTTGGGTTCTCGTTCCATTTCCATTTCTCTGATCTTCGGTTTGACTGCCCCGGGTGCCCGTCGTTGTGGTTGTCAGTTCCTTTGTTGACTAGAATAGTCTCGTCCGTCTCTGGCATTATTGCAGTCTTTTGCTCGATGATATGGTTTTCGGCATTTAAGGCATAGTTGTTCTCTAAGTCTTCTTCTGAATTTGTTGTTGGACAACCTCCAATTGGGTTGTCTTCAGGTTGCGTTGAGGTCCATTGGTTCTCCTCTTTGCTCGTTGATAGCAGGCCTGAAAGTGCCATCCAGGTTTCTTGGTACCTCGACAGCACGGTTCAATGTGCTTCTCTGTTGTATGCCGTTGACGAAGTTGATGTGATATTCCTTTCTGATAGCCCAGTTCGCGAGGTCTTCGACTTCGTCGGTTTCGTAGTTGTCTTGTCCCCATGCTGCTTGCAGCCTACGGTTGATTTCTTTGAGGAATATTTATTGCATTGTTTGATTGTCATAATCAGGTTCGTCAGCTATTAACCGGAATTGTTAGGGGTAGCCGATAGCGGAACAATGATATCGGTCTAGGCCTGGGTAGGGGTCTTCGGAGATTTGTCCAAGAAGGCTCGTAGGTAACTATCTCTTGTGAGAAGTAGTTGAAGCAAAATAAAAGATAATTGCGTAAGAATAAGATTTGTAGCGTAATAACTTTTTATATTGATAAGATCTCTTCTCCGGTGCTTGATGATTTTTTGTAGCACGGGAGGCACTTCTATATTTATATCCCGTGTCTGAGTGTTCGCGGACTAACTAATAACTACTTAACTAAAAGTGCGAACACTCTCTGACCCTGACAACTGTTCGACTACTTGCTTAGCATTATGAAGACATACACTATTCATCTAATCGTGAGAGTGTGTCATTCTCTTCAACGATAGATGTGCAGAGTTCTCGTAGCCCGAATAGGTACTAGCGTTATAACTTTCTTCACCAAGCCATGTAAGGAGTGGCCAACTCCTTGGTCGTCAGACCATTCAATGCGTATGAGTTCTTAGGCGGCATGCGCATCAGGTTTCGGGATAACTCTTGCTTGCAATCGCACCTATGGCTGATTGCGCGCAATGCTTCTCCCTTACTGACTGGCTCTGAGTGGGACCGTTGATCTCCACTATGCGTACTAGTGTCTATTTTCCTTATGGAAAGATTTCGCCTAAGCGTCCACTCTTTTGTTTCCTCAGCTCTCTTAACTTTGAAGGCCTATGACTTTATGCGACGTCGACCGATTTGGTTCGAACCACTTGCATAATTTTCGCTAGGTTCCCTTCTCATATATCCTGTGAACCGCATCCGGTCGGACGGACGGCCGCGACGTATATGGTGTTATTGCGAGTGGTCCCTGGAGGGACATTCCTGAGTGCGAGTGCAACTACCACCGGTGCGGCAACGAACGTAGTGTTCCAACGTCGGGGCCGCAGGGGTATGATGGCCGTATTTTTGAGGTCTGTGCGCAGGGGTCTGTGCGCCTAGGAGGTCTGTGCGCTGGATTCCAGTATTTCATACCTGGGCTTCCAATGTGCCTAACATGAGCTCCCTCCTTAAGGTTTCGCCTCGAATACCTTTTTATTTATATAACTAGATCCAATTTATTCCAACTTCCTTTTTGAACTCGAAGTAGTAGGGTAAAAAACCTCATGCGTTTGCTTGTTCACATGAGGAAAACCTTTCCTAATTCATTCAACTTCGGCCAGTCCCGGCATATCCGGGTTCTGCCTATTAAAACTTTCCACCATCTCCCGAGCGTTTGCTAACCCTTCCGGGGGTTCCCAAGTATTCTCATCCTCCGCACATCCCTTCCATTTTACAAAATACCGAAGTTCCTTGAACGTTCCGTTTCTTCTTCCCACCTTCCTAGTATAAGTGATTATCTCACTTTTAACTATTCTTTCCACTTCCCATTCGAGGTCTCCTTCAACATCCTCAGGTTCTCTAGGTGGTTGTTCCCTGGCCTCCCGTATTGAGGTTCGGTAGGGTTCTAGTAGCGATATATGGAACACGGGATGTATTTTCCATCGCGGGGAGATCTCGAGTTTGAAGGCTCGGTTGCTCTTCTTAACTTCCAACACTTTGAATGGTCCGTGAAGCTTCGGGCTTAGTTTCTTTGTTGGTCGCTTAGTTCGTATGTTCTTCGCATTTAGCATTACTAAGTCCCCAACTTTAATGTCCGGCTGTTTTTTTGCTTTCCGGTCATAGTATCGGCCCATATCCTCGCGAGTTTTCTTCAATGCCGTTTTGGCCTGTTGGTGTATATTCTGCATCCAGTGTGCATAGAGTCCTGCTCCTGGATTCTGAGCTTCTCGTTCCTTCATCCATTCCGTTTGTGGGTGGAATCCATAGTTTGCGTAGAAGGGGGATAACCCATGGGCGGTTGTAGTGGAGTTGTTGTACGCATGTTCTGCTAGTGGTAACAGCTGATACCAATAATCCTGATCGTAGTTTACGAAGTTCCGTAAGTAACCTTCCAGGGTTTGGTTGGTTCTTTCGGTTTGTCCGTCGGTTTGGGGGTAGTATGCTGTTGACATTTTGCGTTTGATGCCTAGCGATTTGCACAGAGGTTCCCAAAATTCCCCCGAGAATTTAGCATCCATATCTGATATTATCTCGGTGGGGAGTCCGTGAAGTTTCCAAACTTCTCGCAAGAAGGTGTCTGCCACGTCTTTGGCTGTAGCATTTTCTCCTAAGCCTATGAAGTGGGCCATCTTGGTAAATCGATCTACCACTACCATGATTTGCGTGTGTCCCTGGGAATCTGGTAATTGGGTGATGAAGTCGGTGGAGATAGATGTCCAAGCCGCGTAAGGGACTTGCAGTGGTTGTAGTAACCCGTACTTTGCGTGTCGTGGTGATTTATTGTGTTGACATTCGTCGCACGACCTTACGTAGCCATTTATCCACCGCGTGAGCCCTTTCCAATATAAGTCTCGGGTGACAATTTCAATTGTCTTTTCCTGTCCGAAATGGCCCGCGACTTGTGAGTCATGGCATCCTTTGGTGATTGTAGTCTGTAGAGCTTCGTTGTTTGGGATTTACAAGCGATTCTTGTAGTAGAGTAATCCTTGCTTCCTTTGCCAGTTCTTTGGCGGTTCCCTTTCTTCGGTCTCTAACTTGTCCAACTCATTGTGCCTTTCCTTCCACTCTTCGTCTCTTTCTCCCGCTGCTAGCACTTCTGCGATGAAGTTTGCGTTAAACGTTCTCATTTCCACTTGGGATAGTATAGCATTTGATATCATAACATGTTCCTGAGTTAACCTCGGGTGGTTTCCAATGTCTTCGACGTCGAAGTATTCATTGTTTTCCTTATTAGCTTGTAGGAAACATATCATGGGTGGCGAGTCTGATACCTGTATCGTTCGTTTAGGAGAGAGATCGGTACTTCCGAATCCCTTGTCCGACCGTTCTGTTTCCTGGAGATTGTCTACTTCCATGATGTCTGATGTGTCAATCTTCTCAATTATGATTTGCGCTATTCGGTCTCCTGGTTGAATCCGGCAATCAGCCTTGCTGTGGTTAACCATAATGACTTCTACCTCTCCTGTGTAGTCGGCGTCCACCACGCCTCCGTTTATTGCAATGCCCTTCTTGCTTGCTAGTCCACTTCGGGGTGCTATCCTTGCATAAGTTCCTATGGGCAACCCAACAGCAATTCCCGTTTCCGCTAACACCTGGCCTTGGGCCGGTATTGTGAATTCGTTCACAGCATACAGGTCATGGCCTGCCGCTAGCCTTGAACCTTTAGTTGGGAGTACAGCGTTTGTAGAGAGTCGTTTTATCTGGATCACATTCCGGTTTAGTTGTTCCATCCCTGAAACATATCCTTCGTCTTCGTCTTCTGCGTGAATGAGAGCCAACTCGAAGTGATCGGGTTTTAAAATTGACTGTTCGCTGTGCTTAGCTCCCTCCTTAGGACGGTACTCCGGCCGTCGGCTGAGTGCATCTGGCTTCCCTCCTCTTGTTCCAGGTCGGTAAATAATTTTAAAATTATAATCCGCCAGCCTCTGTGCCCACCGTATCAGTCTCTGACTCCAGACCTTGGTAGTTAGGAAGTTTTGCAGATTCTGATGGTCAGTATATACTGTTATAGGTTTATCTGATCCTATTAAGTAGTGGCGCCATTCTTTGACTGCTTCTAGGATGGCGAGCAATTCTTTATCGTGGATCTCGTAGTTGCGTTCTGCATCGTTTAGTTTCATGGAATGAAAAGCCACAGGGTGTACTCTTTTTTCCTTAAACTCCGACAAAACACAACCGAGAGCAAAGTCGCTTGCATCTGTTTCTACTACCGATTCCCTGTCCGGATAGAAGTGCTCTAGGATAGGTGCTGTTGCGAACCGTTTCTTGAGTTCTTCGAAAGCGGCGTCCTGTTTTGGCCCCCAAAAGAACTTACTTTTTTCTCCCTTTAGCGTTTCCGTGATAGGCGTACAGATTTTTGAGAAATCCTTGATGAATCGCCGATAGAAGTTGGCAAATCCGATAAATATCTGGACTTCCTTAACCGACCTCGGTGGTTTCCAGTTCCTAATTGGTTCCACCTTGCGCTCACTCATTGTGACGCCATTGGTTGCGACGATGTAGCCTAGGAATTCTACCGATTCCACGTGGAAGACTGATTTTGTAATTGATATTGCCAATCGGTGTTCCTGTAGCCTATCCAGAACCTTGCTTACTAATTCCTCATGTTCTTTCACAGTCTTATATTCAAAATGCCCATATCTGGTTCGAAACGCCGTTTTCCATTCATCCCCTTCGCCTATTCTCAACAGGTGGTAACCGTCTTTTAGATCCAACTTGGTGAATATCTTTGCCCCTGCCACTCGATCTTTTAGTTCTCCCATTAATGGTAGGGGATACTTATTTAAGATCGTTAATTTATTCAGGTTCCGATAATCCACACAGAGACGTAGTTTCCCATCTGGCTTCGGAACAAACAGGATTGGTGCACCTGCTGGAGACTGACTGTGGGCGATTTTTCCTTGTTTTAGCATATCTTTTAGGTACTTGTCTAACAAGTCCAACTGATATGCTGACATGGGGTAAATGGGCCCCCATGGTGGTTCAGCGCCTGGTTTTAGATCAATTGCATGATCGAATGTTCGTCGGCCTGCTAAAGTTTCTGCCGTCGAGGTAAGGAATAGCTCCTTGTATTTCTCATAGGGCTGTGGTAGCAAGTCCAAGAGTACTTGGTTGGGATCGTCCACTTGCTTTATCCTCCCACAGTATTGGGCTTCCTCATCGTAAGTTACGGTTTCGTCCCCTTCAAACATCCCTTCTATTCCTTCATCTTCGACATGTCCTTGACAACAATGCTCGTTGAATGCCCACTTCTTTGGGTCTGCAATATTTGCAATATGGTGTTCCTTATGCCACCATCCAAATGGGATGATTAAGTCGTATTTGCCTGCCGCTGCTACCTCGCAAGGTATATCTGAGCGGTGGCCATTATTGCCTATTTCCAGGAGTATCGGATGAGTAAAGTGTTTTCCGCCTGAGAGGTTAATTTCCCCATCAAAGGCTAGGATAGGTAGCGGGTTCTGACGTGTTTCGTATGGAATGTTGAAGTGTTCAACTAAATCTTTGTTGATTAAAAATATGTTTGATCCTGAGTCCAGGAGTACTCCGATGCGTATTCGTTTTCCTGCAGCTTCTATATATGCTGGCCCTTCCGGGCAGTTATAATATGCGGGTTTGGGAATTTGGGATTGTATACGTTTGCCCATAGGCAACGTGGCCATGTTTTTTCGTTTCGTCATCGTGGTCGAGCGTAGGTATTTGGGGTTTGTTACCACGCCTGCGTAGTTTCGACTCTTAAAGTCTCCTCAGACAAACTAAAACATGTTAATAGCTCGGTTACTGGGCGGCCCACTACTAGCGGTCTTTACTTCTTGCCGAAGAATTCCCATAACCCTCCGGACTGCCAGGGTATTTACCAGCTCGCCTATCCAACCTCTAATGGTCTCGAGCTGTTTATTACCTCAGGGAGTATTTCTGGATCCTCGGCATCTTACTCCTAACATTCAGCCAGACCCTGTATTGGTTGGACAACGTAGTGATGCTTCGACGCAAGTGCCCTGTCACTCACCTCATAGGTCTGGGTGGATGTACTTCGGGGCTGATCTGAAAATTTGGTTTCCTGTTCTCCCAATCACCGTTGGTTTGAACTGCTTTCTGGGGGTTTCCTCGTTGGACTCATCGTACTAAGGGGTTTTTTCCTTATCGTCATCCTAACTCTTTTTCTTCTTCTGGGTACTAGTTAATCCTTTCCCCAGGTCGCTCCGCTTTGTTCTCTTAGGCCTTCAGGGTTACGCCCGATTACTACTCAGGTAGTCTCTCATGATTTTTAATTTCGATTTCGGAGGGAGGGCTTCCTCCGAGTACCCGATTGCCGTCGCCATCGGTGCCGTGAGTAACTTAAGTTATCTCCATATCGCTGAAGTCCCATGCCATTGGTCGCTCTATCTGATTGACCCTGGGTACTTCATCCCCTGTTGGTTGCTGACTTAGAGCCGCAGATTGTCTTGGTTGGAAAGGAGTCGATGGGCTGGCTTTCCATTGCCGCGACTTCGGATAGGTGGCCTTTTTATGATAAGGTTTTTTGGATTCTATTGCTGAAATCTGAATTGACTTTCGGCATTCAGCCCATTTGTGGTTATTCATTCCACAGCGAGTGCACTGTTGGTTGTTTATTCGGGCTTGGATAACCTGTTCTTTAATGTCACCATGCGCTGTTTTCCAATCCGTATGTTCCACTTTTCCCTTAGTGGTGGTCCCCTTGTTTTTTCTTTCTGCATCCTTTTTGGCTTTATACTCCGCTTTTTCCTCAGCGTTGTATACCTTTCGTTGCTTCTTAGGTTTGGAAGTTTTTTCTTCCCTTTTCCTTTTTCCGCCAGAATCGCCCTTAGTTGCGGTGGGATGGTCATGTCGTAATGCGACTTGCTCTAAAAAAGTCTCCTCACGCCTGGTGACTTCTCTTATTGCTGCCATCCAATCGCTATCACTGGCGTATTCTTCAGTGGACAATCGTCGTAACGCTTCTCTTGGGAGTCGCCGTTCGATCATCTGGCGCCACGCGATCCCACTCATGTGGACATGAGTGTTTAAGTTTTCCATATCGAGGAGATACTTATCGACGTTATTTTTGTACTGGACCTTTTCCATTAGTGCCAGTGCTCTTTCACCCTCATGGGTTAGTGCAAAACGGGTGACGCATTGATTCCTGAATGCTTCCCAATACTCATATCCTTCCACCTTGAGGTGACCCATTTCTCCGGTCATCTTCTTCCTATAGGTTATGGCGAACGCCGACACGTCTTCCCCTTCCATTCTTCCTAAGGCGTACTTAATACGTTCCTTATCAGTTTCCCACTGGTGTGGATTTCTTTTGCAGTAGTCCTCGCATTATAGTAACCAAAGTTTTATGTCTTGGTGTTTGAGGTTCTTAAAGGTTGGGGGTGCGTCTGCTTGTTTTTTACCACTATGCGCAACGGCCATTCCTATTGCTTTAGCTAACAGGGCTACCTGCGGATCAGTTGGGTTGCCTTGTTCGGGTCTCCAGGATGGTCCGCCGTTTCCCCTGTTTCCACCTTGCTCATTATCGGAGTCATGGTCACTTGGGTCAGGGTCGTTCCTGCCTGGTGGTTGCCTTGGTGGTCCTTGGTTACCACCATCGTCTCTTGTGTTTGTGGGGTATTCTTCTGGTTGTTTCCCCTTGTTTTGCCTCGTCGGGTTTTGCCTTTCCTGCATCCAGCGCTGGACTCTATCTGGTGCTTCCGCTACTTGCGGAGCCGCTGGGGCTGGTTGGGCAGGGACCGTGGTTGTTGGAGTTGGTTGGAGATTCCCCAATAATCTCATCACCTGTTCCATTTGGGCGGTCTGGGTATTTGCGAAGGTTTTTTGTGCTTCGGCTTGGTCGGATACTACTTTTTGGAGTATCGCTATGTCTTGCGCATGTTGAGCTTTGAGTTTTAATACTTCTTGCTCAAGTATAGAATCTCGTGTTGCTGAAGCTTCGCCCTGTTCTTCAATATTAACATGAAGTTGGGAACTTACTGCTTCGTGTCGACTTTGTCGCTCATTAGCCGTTTTTATTGCTTGGGCCATCCTGGCTAACTCCTCTTGTCTCATGTAAGTAGCATTTTCTAATGCTATGATGAGTACTTCGAATGCCGCAGTTTTCTCCGCATCCAATTGCTTTCTGTCTGCCACCTTTTTCCTAGTGTCATCCATTTCCGACACTAATCCTTGTACTGTCTCAGCAAGGTCGCCAATTTTTACCTGATTGGTAGTAATTCATCCGTCTAAGTGTCGTGCAGCCTTTGCCGCTCGTTCCATTAGACTGCGTAGGTAGGCGTCGGTATTGCTTGGTCTCGGGGATCCTTGTCTTCTCCCAGATCCTGAGGCGGCTATTTTGGCCCCAATCCCTCTTGGTGCGGGATAGGGGGATCCCGTTCGTCTTTGTGCGATGTCTGAGTATATTGGGGCATCAGTGCTGGAATGAACGGAAGCACCTGATGCTTTTGTGATACGTTCCATGGGACTTGGCGGGTCTCTGCCTGACGTATCCATGGGTTCTCCGCGCATAATAAGAGGTCTTGATGGGAAGGACATTTTGATATGTCAAGAGGGAGTTCTTTTTGCTCGTGCAGAAAAGGTAATTTGAGGTGAGCCTTGGTAACAAGGAGAACTATCAATATAGTGTTAGGGGTAGCCGATAGCGGAACAATGATATCGGTCTAGGCCTGGGCTGGGGTCTTCGGAGATTTGTCCAAGAAAGCTCGTAGGTAACTATCTCTCGTGAGAAGTAGTTGAAGCAAAATAAAAGATAATTGCGTAAGAATAAGATTTGTAGCGTAATAACTTTTTATATTGATAAGATCTCTTCTCCGGTGCTTGATGATTTTTTGTAGCAAGGGAGGTACTTCGATATTTATATCCCGCGTCTGAGTGTTCGCGGACTAACTAATAACTACTTAACTAAAAGTGCGAACACTCTCTGACCCTGACAACTGTTCGACTACTTGCTTAGCATTATGAAGACATACACTATTCATCTAATCGTGAGGGTGTGTCATTCTCTTCAACGATAGGTGTGCAGAGTTCTCGTAGCCCAAATAGGTACTAGCGTTATAACTTTCTTCACCGAGCCATGTAAGGAGTGGCCAACTCCTTGGTCGTCAGACCATTCAATGCGTATGAGTTCTTAGGCTGCATGCGCATCAGGTTTCGGGATGACTCTTGCTTGCAATCGCACCTATGGCTGATTGCGCGCAATGCCTCTCCCTTACTGACTAGCTCTGAGTGGGACCGTTGATCTCCACTATGTGTACTAGTGTCTATTTTCCTTATGGAAAGATTTCGCCTAAGCGTCCACTCTTTTGTTTCCTCAGCTCTCTTAACTTTGAAGGCCTATAACTTTATGCGACAACGACCGATTTGGTTCGAACCACTTGCATAATTTTCGCTAGGTTCCCTTCTCATATATCCTGCGAACAGCATCCGGTCGGACGGACGGCCGCGACGTATATGGTGTTATTGCGAGTGGTCCCTGGGGGGACATTCTTGAGTGCGAGTGTAACTACCACCGGTGCTGCAACGAATGTAGTGTTCCAACGTCGGGGCCGTAGGGGTATGATGGCCGTATTTTTGAGGTCTGTGCGCAGGGGTCTGTGCGCCTAGGAGGTCTGTGCGCTGGATTCCAGTATTTCATACATGGGCTTCCAATGTGCATAACAGGAATTCATTCCAGTAGTCGGTTATATTTCGTTTCCCTTGGGTCATTTCCTTGATTTTGGTCCTTGCTGAATTTTGCACGTCGACGTCGCCGAACTGTCTTCGCAGAGCGTCCAGGAGTCGGCTCCAAGTTTCCCAGTTTTCGCTCTTTCTTCCTTCAGCATATGGTGTAATCCATTTTGCTGCTGCGCCCCTTAGTAGTGACTTTGCCTATGTCACTTTTTCTCTGTCTGTGGTGATGCCTGTCGCCTCATAGTACAAGTTGCATTGTGCTATGAACGTCCGTAGTAATTCTCGTTCTCCTTTGAACTCGGCTGGTGGTTTGACTTTCAGTTTTGAGTTCCTTTCGCTGCCTTGGGCCAATTGTATGATTTGTCGTAGTTGCTCCTCTTTGAATCCTGCTAGCTGGACTGTTGGTGCAGAGCTTCCTGCTGGGGGGTTGCTAGGCCCTCCTTGTGCCGCTGTTGCTGGTGCTAACCTTGGGTTTCTTCTTGTGATAGCCGGTGATTCTGTTCCTTTTGATCCTTCCGGGGATCCTGGTTCTGGGGATACTGGGCTTCCGGCCCTTCATGTTCCCCTGATTGTTGAAGTGCTTCTCGTAAGGTATCTGTGTTGAATACTACTTCTGCTAGTGGGTCTTCGACTGGTTCCGACGTCTTGTCTGTTTGTTAGGTGCTGCGATGGAACACAACCAAATGTAATGATCCTTCCCTCCGGGCGATACTTGCAGCAGGTAACACCTCGATATTCTCGTTCTCTACTTTGATAGCCAAACACACTTGCTTCTATCATGTAGTCGAGAGCTCGCTCAGAGACACTTCTCTTTCCTCGCCGGGAATCGTGATAGTAAAGATAACTTGAATTGATAGTATAAAAAGTACTTAGATGGTTGCGTGAGGAACTAACTACTCGACGTTCTTTTTTTTTCTTTTTTTTTTTTTTTTATATCATGCGTTCATTGTTTTAAGGTACAAAAAGCCTCATGCAGCGGTAGCTATGGAGAAAACAAAACATATAAATAATCAAAAATAAACAAAAGAAACCATCAAACTTTTCCATCTCTTGTACTCAAACTGTGAGGCTGAAATCAATCACCCCTGAGCCGTGAGCGGCCGCGTTTACAGAAACAAATAAAACAAAACCACAGTACCTGTGATTGCGTGATAAAGGAAAATAAACTAACTAACTAGTTTTTAGCAAGGAAAGTATCCAACATTCATCCAGCGCAAAAGTAAAGAAAAGCACAGCAGGACTTATGGGGAGGCGGGCGAGGGGGCGATGATGGGGGACGAG
>QOVD01002436.1:0-15763 GCA_003521225.1 Tuber microsphaerosporum
GGAAGGTGGTGGATAGGGAGGTTGGAAAGGTGGGAATGATGGGGGTTGGGGGGGTGATGGACATTACTATCAATGGCAAGTCGCAGATGGGTGGTGCACAGGATCATAATTATATTATAGAGTTTATTTGGATCCTCGAATGAGGTTGCTCACAGGTGTAAGTGAAAAAAGGGATCCGAGCTTATGCTTTCTTGTTTCTGTCAAATTGGATAGAAGGAACAAGTTATGCCTTAGCATAAGGTTTCAACAGGAGCGCTATCTACTACAGCTTCTCCTAATTCTGTCTTCAGGGTCCTCCCGAATAGCTCTAGCAGCACCTCAAAACAGATCTTGGAAATAGCCGGATCGTATCTTCCCTTCGAAAGCTCATCACGAATAAATCTAGGTCCAGAGGATTAATATTAGCTTGCAAATGATGGCCTAGGGTAACTCACGCATGCTGGGCGAAGGTAAATTCATAAAAGCTAAAGAGACGTCCCTTGTCATGCAGTTCCTTGCGAATCAAGTCTCTCCCAGCAGGCGGAACATGGTTATCCATTTTCCCAAATATCTGTCCGTATTAACCTCTCACTCTCTCAATTCCCAAGCTGGGTGGGGTGACAAACCATTGCCAATTCTCCCTTAATATCCCCAGCCTTCTTGAGCGAATCATCACTCTTGCCTAGGCCTAGAGTGGCACAGTGAATATCTACCGTAGCACTTCAGTTAGCCACCCATCTCATTTAAGAGGGAACTTGCAATGAATTAAGAGAAAAAGAGCCATCAGTCTTACCAGTAGCAAAGTAACAAACAGCACTCGAAACCCTACTATCAAGCGCGCATCTAAAAGCCAAATGACCACCAAGGCACATCCCCGTAGCTCCGATCTGTCCTGGGCATTCATAAGCGAAACTTCTCCACGAATCCTATCATCAACGGAGGTAGAAACCATTACAAGTAGCCAACCCTATCAACAGATCCACCGCCAATCTTGCGTCTTCGTCATAGGCCTCCACCTTCTTCGTGATCTTAAACTTATTCCCATCATCCGTCCCCTGAACATCGTACTCCAACGGTTCCGGCCCAACAAACTCGTGAAACGAGCTGGGCGCAGCACAGATATAGCCTTGTCCGGCAATCTGCCTGGCGAAGCGAGCGACGGGCCCGGTGACCTGGTAGATCTCAGAGAAGACCACAACACCGGGGAACTTTGCTTTGGGATAGTTTGGGATTGAGGGGTGGAAGAGGTAAATCCTCATGGGAGTCCCGGAGACAGTGGTTTGGACGTCACAGTGGGTTTCTCGGATGAGCATTTTGGTCAATGGATATTTTTTCTTCTTTTTTGGAGCGCGGAAAGGTTAGTTGGGTAGGATTGGTTGGTTGCGTTGCTTGAGATGAGGTTGGGATGAGGGAAAGGCGAATGGTTAGCCTGAATGGATGGCGGGGTTGCCGTGACCCCGCTACTCGTCCCCCTTAAGAAGTACCCGAAAACAGGGATTAAAAATATATATGGCAAAATGTCTGTGCGTGTCTGAGCGCCCATACAAAATATACCCCTGTTTTCGGGTACTTCTTGGGGGGGACGAGTACGTGTACCGGTATAGACGCGCTCTGATGAGCTTTAATCGCAGGTCATGGTTATACTAGTTGAGCATGGTATAGTGCAGTGCAGCTCGCTTAAAACGGAATGCATGATCTAAGAGTCACTTGTCAACTATATTTTTTTAAAAAGAATAAATATTCTAACTTTATATGGAACTCAAGGAGTGATTGGAAACTACGGGTAATTCATTAAGAGAGGTTGATCAAAATCGAAGCATTTCCCAGATACAGCACCCTACAATTGCTATCTCGAATCTGGAAATTGAGCAATTTTATTTTCTGCCTCGGCTACAAGTCGTGTTCCAGGTTGCCGAGAGTAAGGGGCTGTTATGCATAGGGAAAACCTTTCATACCATGATATCTGAGTGAAACATAGGACTATTATCCCGGATACCACAATTATTAAAGAGAATGGTCAAAGCAGCTAAAAACAATTAAAAATAGAAACAAATTAAATCAAGGATGTTTTTGCCAGGGGCAAATTAATAATTAAATCAATCAACTGTAAGTGGAAATAGAAGATTTGAAAGTAGAAAAAGAAAAGATTGAAAAAATAAGAAAAGGAGAAAGATAATTAAAGACATTATTGATGCACATTTTTTAGTTTTTTATTTTTATATCATATATATTTATTGTGTGAGGAAAATACATGCATGGAGTGTGAGCTATGGTATAAAAAACCTCTTAATATCAAAAACATCACAATCTATTCCTCAGGTAAAAGCCAGCCCCTCAAATCTCTCTGGTATAGGATCAACCGCACATGTCGGATAAAAGAGAACTTTACCACAAACCAAAAGTAATAATTCCCTATAATTAAAGCAGGAGGAGTAGGCTGGAAAACCAGTAACATCATCTTTGACAAAGGAAAAAACAAAATTCAAATAAAGCGAAGTAGCCACTGGAGTACGAACAGAGGGGTGCAAAGGTAAAAACCCAAAAAGGACAACACAAGCATCCCACAAGTAGGATGGGTAGAGCCTAGTAGAGCCTGAAGTTGGTGAGCGGAAAGCTACAGTCACTCGTCATAAGTGTTCGTGATCTGAAACCAGTTTAATTAGCGATTACGCAATGTCGTGTTGTGGGGTACTTCGATGGGTGGACACATGCGCGAGCGCACATGCAAGAGTTAATGACCAATCTGATGATCAACAATACTTCATGGTAATTAATAAATTGAATAATCAAAGTAGAAATAAGATTAGCTAGTACTTTGTATAACCTCCTCTTGCTTCCAAAACTGCAGCTACCCTATCAGGCATTGATTTCCACAACTTTTCAAAAAATTCCTCAGGAATTGTCTCCCAAAGAAGAGGCAACACCAGGGCAAGCCTCCTCCTTATAGCTTCTTTTCCCCCTAGGGTATCTCCAATTCTAGGATACTACTGGTGTAATCGATTTTTAAGCTCAACCCATACATGTTCAAAAGGATTCAAATCAGGAGTATATGGGGGGTGATTCTCAACTTCTAAACTATTTCTCTCAAACCATTTCATAACACTATATGTCTTGTGAACAGGAACATTATCTTGCTGAAAGAGAATATCTTCAAGTTGAATACCCAAGGAAATCATTTGATGAATAACAGGAAAAAGATGTCTTCTTAAAAGTCTAACACACCTGGTCTTATTGATATTTTGAGTAATAGAAACCAAAGGACCCTTTCTCTGACCCGAGAAACATTCCCAAACCATGTGAGAAATTCCCTTATCTTTCTTCTTTGGATGAATCTACTCACCCAGCCACTTCTCTCATAGCTCCCAGAAAACCTATTGTTGCCTTGAATCCTTAGATTTCTCCACACTGCACTATTTACTCCAAATAACTCTTTTAAAATTCTCAACTATCCAATCCCTATACACTGTTGCCCATCTCTATCTCTTAGCAACATGCTCAGGTTTGAGTCTGGGCCTTGATTTGGCTAGCCACTTCTTGATATTGACTTCTTTGAGTATTCTATCTACTGTTCATATGCATATTAATTAACTGAAACCATGGTCTGTTACTCTGCTTGAGGGTAGTAAGAGAACTCAGGAGTTGTTTTGGGTACCTGTAGAAAGTGATATACCGGGGGCGTATTGATCCCAGCAATCAGACCAGGTCATTTTTTGATTGGACTTGGCTGCTTGAATGAGTTTGCAATACAGTCGCTGGCGAGAGAAGGAAGGATGACCAGTGCGAGGAATGTTATCCAGAGATTGGCATTCAGATGCTTGAGCAAGGATGCTTTTAATTGTTGTCCAGGGCCTGCCAATAATTTGAGCCACAAGGGTAATGATGCGAGAGCAGTAGAAAAAGGCAATAATCATTTCCTTTTCAAGATTGGTCATTTCTCGTCTGGCTGATTTAGGAGTACGCTTTTTTTGTGGAGTAGCATATGCGGATCGGTTAACCATGGTTGAATATTTTGACTGGAAGATAGATGTGGACTTGGAAGTGTTGTATTAAATAGTGAGTTGTCACGATCACGGTCGCATTCTGGCATTTTGGCGAGGTTGCTTACTAAGCTTTCACAAACACTTATGAGTAGTGACTGTAAGTGAAAAGGCCAAGCTGTTACAAACCTGAATAAGTAAGGATATAGTTTCACATGACTCATGGTCATGAGTCAGAGGTTTGTTACACATGACTTGTGCTTGCGATATCATCGTTATAATATTATTGGTTAATAATTTTACCTGAGTCACGATTGTGGTTATATGATAAATGACTTTTGCACATGACTCACATTATGAGTGATGGGCTTCACAAATATGACACGAGTTCGGCACATAACTTGTTATTGAATTATAATTGGTTTAGGTAAGTTGTGCATTTGACTTGTAGGAGTTGGCTAATAGATTTCACAAATGACTTACTATGAGTCATGAGGTCGTGTGACTCGAAAGTAAGAGTCACCAGTGTTAGGGTTGTTGGAGGAACGCCTCTATAAGGAGGCCAAGACGTATGAGTAGTTAGCACAACTTGAAATCATCTTCCCTACACCTCTGGCTATTGAAATCTCAACACTATGAGAATCAATGTCAACCAGACAACCGTATGTCCACTCTCATGATGTTCTTTTTGCCTAGGAGGGTGACGCTACAAGCCTCCTCTCACCTCTGTTTCCCTTCTGATAGCATTGCTCTGGACAGTCTTTGTCTAGAGGGTTCACGGTTGCTCCTCTCTCCTTTTCCGCTTTCGCTGTGCTGCCATCGCTCAGCCATTGCACATGGTCAGCAACCCCTTTCTCATTAATAGCCTTCTGCAGTTTCGGGCTATCGGTAAAGTACTGGCCCCAGTGGCTCCGCTTCCTGGTATTAAACTATCTCCTGGGAACTCTGTTTGGTACAGTCAGCAAGGTCGAAATACTGTGATCTTGCTTCGGTCTGTTGGTCTCGTACTTCCTGATTGGGTCTAGCTCTCCAACATCCTTCACTCAGGCGCTGGGCACCCTCTGCCTCCTGGTTTCCTCCTGTTGCTCTGTTACAACTACAATCCACTCCTTCGCTGTTAGCCAACTACTAGGTGGCTCTTCTCGCTCCCCTTGGCATACCTCCTGTAAGTATCCTTCCCTCCGGGTGATACTTGCATCAGGTAACAACTTTCTCACCCTCGTGCACTACTTTTGATAGACGAACACTCTTGCTCCTATCGTGTAGTCGAAAACTTACTAAGATACACTTCTCTTATTCGCCAGGTGTCGGGATAGTGAAGATAACTTGAATTGATAGTATAAGAAAGTACTTAGATGGTTGCGTGGGGAACTAACTATCCGGTGGTTTGCTTGTTTTGTTTTAATAGATCAAATTCGTTTGCTAAGTAAGAACAAACTAGGTATGAAAGCTAACTAAAACTGTAAAGGTATGAAAGCTGAAAAACCTCCGACTACTGTCCTTCTCACGCGTCCGATACTGTAACGACCCTTGAGAAAGGTAGCTACAAGTAACCATCTTAAACGCCAAGTATGTATACCAGAGAGTTACCACGGTAGGGAAGGTCTGGTATAGACAGTATACAGAGTAGACTCTCATAGGATGAGTACCTAGAGGTCTACTAAGCGAACTATAGCAGCTGCTTGCCCATGGGTAAGACAGGATAACTCAAGTAACGAAAGTGACCTTGTTAGATAGGGTAACTTTTTGGAGGGATTATTCTAGGGAGCTCAAGTAAACAATAGGAAGGTTACACAGGGCTTATTAGCAAAAATATTACTTTGCATGCTGTGCGTCTTACGTAGAGGACGCACAGGATGCCCAAAATGTAAACATTCACTCCGGATCTGATGTCGGATTGGCGTCGAATCTGGATGATCATTTTTGTGTTCTCCCACGTCCCGACATCTTCCGGACACAGACACCTCAGTTCCCTACGTCCTGACGACATTTGACCCTCGCTTCTTGCTTCCTAACGACATTAGATGTCCTCATCTTTTTTCCTGACAACTTCTGGTCGTCGCCCAAAGTCTCGTCCTCTCTTCGTGAAGTTCTTATCTAATACTTATTCTGTCTGGGTTTTTCGCCTCTTCGTGAAGCATCCAGATCCTCGCATGTCCTCTCAAAATGCATCTTCCTGGCATCTGGATACCCTTCTGATAACGTCTGATACTATGCTGCTTATTTCTGATAGCCTTGGAATTGCCCCCCTATTCTTCACTTGTATTCTAGACGCTGTCCCCATGTGTATATCCGTGTCGCGCTCTCTTCCCTACTTCATCGTGACATTTCATTCACTATTTTTCTGTCATCAGGACGTTACTTGCTAATATTTCACATTTCAACTCTCCGAGCTGATACCCCTCTGATTCTCATCACATCACTATTGTATAATCTAAATCTATTTCAATAACTATACATGCCCAAAATTCTCCTAATTACCCCCTCCGATGCCCACTTCGTCCTGCCCGCCCTCGGCACCATGTTGTACATTACCACTCTTAATCAATGCAGCCTGCCTTGGCTGAGAATCCTCGAGGCTGAGTGATAGGCGGCTGGATAGACCAGAGCTCATGGTGTTCGCCTATCCTGGTTCCTCAGCCTGGCTATCTTCGTCTTCTAGACTGGCTGGATCTGAATCTAGAAACCTAGACTCCAAGTCAACTGAAGTCTGGCTGAAATCCAATAACGTGTCTGTTTCCTGCGAATGATCCAGAGTGTCTTGGCCCCATTCTAGTCTCCGGACTAGTGCATCAATTGGCGTTTGTCTTCGCATCGCAGGTTGTCCGCGACTCTTGCCACCTAGCTGACACTGCAGTTCTGCGTGTAAGGCGTCGTTGTCATCAGTAAAGCCTTCACGCGGCTCCTGCTGGAGGCTATACTGATTCTCAAGCCTTCGAGAGATTCTTTGACAAAGATTCAAAATAAATGCTTCCTGCGTCTCCTTTGCGAACCTGAGCCACGTATTTTTTTGCCTTACAAATAGCTCTTGCATTTCGGTGATCTATTAGCCGTCATGGTCTTTTATAACACACCCCAAGATTCAGACGCTCTTACCTCTAACTACATCATACTTGGGTGAGGTGGGGTCTTATACAGTCACCCATCAAAAGTTTTCGTGAATGGCTGACTAAGGAACACTGGAGAAAATCTTCCGCTATCTTCATGGTCGTGTAAATTGTATGGTATCAACGGTGAATTCAGAGCCATGTCTTTTGAACCAAAACCCCTGCGAAGAGAGATGTCAGCTGTGCTTAAAGACATGATAATTGCCATCTTTTGGTGCTTTCATAATTATTCTTTTGTTGCAAGACTAGTAGAGAGATCAGAGAGTACGGTACAGACATTTCTAAAGTGAGCAGTGGAACGCGGTCATAGTCAGAATCTGCCTCGCTCCAGACGGCCTGCAAAACTTACGCAGCGTGATAGAAGCTGCATTAAATGTGCCTGGAAGAGAGATCGGTTCCAATCAAAAGAGGATGTGTGGTACTACCCTGTGTATTAAAGAAGAGTCTAATTATTGATTGAGTAGCTTCGCCGCAATGTCTGTCCCCATGTCAGTATGTCAACTCTCAAGTGCTATCGGTGCAGTCACAACCTTCAGAAATGGCTAGCAAAGCGCCAAGTCAAGCTCAGCGAGGTGCAGGCAGCCAAAAGACTCCAATTGGCAAGAGAGGACAAGAATTGGACTCTCTCAGATTGGTATCGTGTTATCTGGAGTGATGAGTGCAGGGTAGAAAAAGCAGGGACAGCTAGGCAGCAGTGGGTATTTCGCCACCTGTGAGAGAAGTGGCTACCTGAGTCTTGTGATCCTAAGCCTGAGGACAAAAGTGCCTCGTTAATGGCTTGGGCTTGTTACTGTAGGGTGGAGCGTGGGTAGTATCATTGTCTTGACGATAGAAAAACCATGAATGCCGAATATTACATTAACATGTTATCGAGACGGCTGCTTCCATTCTGGCGATACATATTAGGTATAGAGTTAGAGCCACTCTTCATGTAGGATGGTGCTAAAGTCCGTACAGCAAGGGCATCTATGGCTTTCTTTGAAGACCACGGCATTATCCTGTATAACCATCCTCCATATTCTCCTGATCTCAACCCAATCAAGTACATCTGGGTTCACATCAAGTGCACCCTGCATAGGATGTATTATGATGTGGTAAATCTATGGGGGTCTCCCCAGACAATTCAAAGGCGATTGGCTGAAATCCTATCTAGGGTGTGGGAGGAGATACAGGAGGAATATTTTGAGGCAATGCTCGATTCAATCCCTGACAGGGTGCAGGCTGTCATTGATGCGAAGGGGTGGTACACAAAATACTAGTTGTAGCATTCTTTCAAGTTGCACAGCTTTAGTGGGGTCATGGTATATTTCTGATTAGGTAATTAAGCTTGGCATTGAGAGCGCGTTCGTGAACACTTTTGACAGGTGACTGTATATTCCGGTTTGCTATGCCTGCAGTGCATGGCATAGCATCGCATACGTCAGGCAGATTATCGTACCGTAGATCTGCTTCAAAATACCCCGGTCCAGCATCCTTTACGTTTTCACCCCATCGAAATACTTGCCGTATATCGAGTTGGCAATCTGAGGTGCAAGGAACCTGCATGTTAAGTCCTATGCCCAGTTCACAGTCAGCCACGATGTTAGCTTAATAAACCACTTGAGATAAACCTCATATCTATTGGGTGAGCACATGAACCTGTCCCCTTCCAGGAGGTAATCAACCCTTTGCGCAATAGCCATAGGGTCTTTCGGAACATTGAACATCTTTTCGATATTCACCCTGATATGGTACAGTAACTGCGCTCTGACTGAGGGGTGTTTTTGGCAAAGCTTTGGTTGTTAATACCCTATTCTGCATCATATCATGACTGTCTAGGTTGATTTACTTGCTTCAGACTCTCCTCCAACTGGTCAATATACCCTGCATCGGATATCGCATCCTGCGACTTACTCCAAACCGTGTACACCAGGAACTTCAAAGCAATAGCGTTTCGGAGTGGGTCATCAAAAAGGGTGTACCTGAGTATCAGAGCCATGACTATCCCTAATATTGCCCCTTCTGCCCCTGTCACCGTGTTTCGCCACCAGTCCATCATCGGCCCCATATGCCCGTCCCATGGCGCGCCTGGTTCACATGGTGGACTCGAGCATCTGACGTCAGACGTGGTGATACTATGGGTGGTGAGTAGGGACTAATCTCGTTATATGCTAGAAGACGGAAACGTCAGTGGATTGTAGGCTCCAACATGTATTATACGTCCATTAGCTACCGACTTCTCCCTGAAACGAGATACTTTCTGCGATTCGGAAGTGGTTGAAATTCGCCCAGTCATTGGCTGACTTTTTCCCTGTTGCCTAGCTCTCTGTGAGCCATGACGCCAGGTGGATGCTGTGTCTTCTTCAACAATGAGCTCTTTGGTATCAAGCTCAGCATCTGATTCAGTTTCCTCCTTGTCATCTAGCAGCAGCAAAAATAATAATTAGCGCCTGGAGCACCCTGTGCGTCTCGCGCACTTAGCGCACATAACATCAATCGCGAATCAGGACGCAACCACTACCGCTCCCTAACTCAGGGCGCACCTGGCGCAACACTTAATCTTCCAGAACGCACCTGGCGTAACACTTAATCTTCCTGAAAGCACCGGGTGCAACACTTAATCTTCCTGAACGCACCTAGCGCAACACTTAATCTTCCTGAACGCCCCTGGCGCAACACTGCATCTTCAGGAGATAGAGTCAAGGGTACCCCCTTTACCAGCTCCTGACCTAAGTCACAGTAATAGCACAGTAAAAAGGTCTCAGGCTCTTTAAGTAGCCTTCTATGATATTTCTAATTCTACTAGTCTAGCTAAGTGATCTAAATACAGCGGTCATCTTTCTATAGTTCTGGCTCTCCTGGGCTCTGGTACTTCCGAGCACTCCTTGGTGCCTGGTGGGATCAGTAACATCATGAATATTCACCGCGTAGGGATAAGCCTTATACCGGCGTGTAGCTGGCGTTGAGCCCAACAATCTCCAGAACACAGAATTGAAATCCATCCAGCGGTTGTGGAGTAATCTGCTATCGAGTAAACTTCCACCAGCTTGACACTTAACACACCCTCCACAGAAGTCAGCGATTTCCTGAGTATTGATGCCACAGGTAGGTACCTTATACTGACGTGTAGCTGGCGTTGAGCCCAACAACCTTCAGGAAACAGAAACAAGATCTGTCCAGCAGTTGTGGAGTAATCTGCTATCGAGTAAGAGTCCGCCAGCTAGACACTAAATATACCCTCGACAGAAGTCAGTGATTTCCTGAGTATTGATGCCACAGGGATGTACTTTATACTGGCATGTAGCTGGCGTTGAGCCCAACATTCTCCAGAAAACGGAATCAAGATCCGTCGAGCAGTTGTGGAGTAGTCTGCCATTGAGTAAAATTCCGCCAGCTTGACACTTAACACACCCTCCACAGAAGTCAGTGATATCCTGAGTTTTAATGCGACACAGATGTACCTTATACCGGCGTGTAGCTGGCGTCGAGCCCAACAATCTCCAGAATGCAGAATTGAAATCTGTCTCGCGGTTGTGGAGTAATCTGCTATCGAGTAAAATTCCGCCAGCTTGATACTTAACACATCCTCCACAGAAGTCAGCGATTTCCTGAGTTTTGATGCCACAGGGACGTACCTTATACTGGCGTGTAGCTGGCATCGAGCCCAACAACCTCCTGAAATCAGAATCAAGATCCGTCTAGCGGTTGTGGAGTGATCTGCCATTTAGTAAAATTCCGCCAGCTAGACACTTCCACAGTAGAGAACCACTTCCTGAGTTTTAATGCGACCCAGACGTACCTTATACCAGCGTGTAGCTGGTGTCGAGCCCAACAATCTCCAGAATGCAGAATTGAAATCCGTTCCGCGGTTGTGGAGTAATCTGCCATCGAGTAAACTTTCGCCAGGTTCCTAATACCCCCCTGAACAGAAGACAGCGATTTCCTGAGCTTTGATGCCACAGGAACGTACCTTATACTGGCGTGTAGCTGACGTGAAGCCCAACAACCTCCAACAAACAGAATCAAAATCAGTCCTGCGGTTGTGGAGTAATCAGCCTTCGAAGTCTGAAATCGCCAGCCCTATATCTTTATAAATAATAGTCAGGTAGGGATGAATCCTATATGAGTGTGTAGCTGGCGTCGAGCCCACCATGATGCAGGTGTCAGATTCAGGATAGGTATTATGGTTGGGGAGGAGTCTTCTGTGAAGGCCACTGGCAGGAAGGAGCGGGTGTGAGGAGAGCAAAGTGTGGAGTCACATCGCGTTGCGTCTAAGCCTAAGTGCTGAGAACCCACAAGAATGTAGAGACTGCCATAGATATCACTCACTTTCAGACTGGAGTGAGCTGGCATTTTCGCTCTCTGAAAGATCAAGTTCTGAAAATAGAACTGGAGAGTATCTTTCAAGTTAGTGGTGCAAAATTAAAATTAAGAGTTGAGTAGTGGCAATCTCCCCTAGCGCCCACACTAACCCAATTATTATTGCCAAGGATACCCCCTTTCCAGGTATGAGAGATGAGAGCAAAGCAATAGGCTACTCTGGATATTGAGTGAGTGAGTAGTAAATCAGGAGGTGAGATAGTGTTGTGAGCAGTATCCGGAGGCACAGGAGTTAAGGTTGTGTAGCTACTAGCGTTCAGAGGTAAGTGAGGATGGCAACCGTGTCTCCTGACGCACCTGGCGCAAGCGAGTATCCTGGCGCAAGTGAGTATCCTAGGGCAAGCAAGTATCCTGACGCAAGCGAGTATCGCACTCTACCTCAGGGCACACCTAGCATTAGGGGCGCAAAATCTCCATATCATGTATCCTGACGCAACAGCAGCGTATCTGACGCACGGTAACTTTTTGCTTATGAGGTTTTGGTACACATCACTGCTATTGTCCCTTAAAGGAACCGTTTGCAAATACTCTGGTCCATCGGCCTCCATTTCGGGTTGAATATCCGCCCTGGCTTGTATTGTTGATCTCCGAGTACGCTTGGGTGGCCTTATGAGAACACTAGTTTCATTTGGCCCTGGGGAAGGGCTCTGACGTGATGTTTGGTAGTTTGACGTCCTGGAGGTGCCCAATTGGTTCTACTGTGTTTCTGATCCGGATCCTGTGCTGCCAGGTAAGACGTGGCGCCTAGCCAGTTCCGATTGCTTGCTGGTGTTCCAGGAGTTGGCTTACTGGTGGATTCCCGGAAATCTGGTATGACATTGCGTTTACGCCAATTCTGATTGCCTATCTGCGGAGTTGGTGGACAGGAATCCATGGAATCTGGTATGACGTCGCGTTTACGCTGGGCCAGGTTGCCTACTCGGCGAGTGGGTTGACTACGTGAATTGGCTTGTTCTCTAGGTATGGTACAATACTAGACGGTTAGTGATCGTTACGCAAGAAATGTTTCAGGATATGGGGATGTAAGAGAATTGGATGGATCTCGAGTGTTGCAAAGAGCAGGTGTTTACAAGGTTATCTTGGGTTCGACAGGACGCGTCAGGTCTTATACACTATGACATAGGGCCGGGGTGATGAGTCATCACAGACTGTCACTCGGTATTGAATTCAAAGTCACCCCTGCGGAATGTGGTTTTCAATTACTCAACATTATCTTCGTTATCTAAACATGCTCAATTCTCATAGTTACGAGTCTGTAGTGTGCAAAGGTTCGACGAGATGGGTGTCGCTAAGGTAGGAGGCTGGGTGAAATCTAGCCACAATGAATATCAGTTAGCAACGTTATTTCTGGCAAGTAATATGCCCCACCCAAAATGGATTAGAACAATAGAAAAAAACAAACTGATCTCCAAACGTTGAATCAATACGACTGAACATCCAGATAACAGTATTCACGGTCCCCTGGCGCCAGTCTGGTTGTGGATCACAAAAGTGAGACGGGCAGAGTCCAGAAGAATTTCAAGTACAAGCACTGCTGAGGCGAGGCGAAGTTGTGAATCACAGATGCTAGAGTATGGGCGACAGGGTATCACTATCTTACACAGTGCCTGGCGTGAGAGATCACAATAGGTATGAGACGCTAAAACAAGGGCACAATGCTATGACTACTCTGACACTAGGTAAAAAACACACTACGCCGTAGAGACAATTCCAGACATTCCAACTGCAAAATAGAATCACAATTTGAGACAGCTTGAGAAAAAAAAAATGCCCAAGAACATCCTCCAAACCCCAAAATCCCTTTTTTAGCTATGTGGCACCTTTGTCGGTATAGATTTGGCTTTTGTAATTTTGTACCCCCCAACGTGGTGACGATTTGGGAGTCAGGTACCGGAGAAGCCATGGGCCTAGGGTGAATCATGGGAAGCGTCGCTAGAGTAGGGGTTGTATAAGGCGGCAGAATAAAGGCGGCATTCAGAGCCGTGGGAGCTGAAGCAATCGTCACAGCATCTGAGGTTCCTGGAGCCGGAGGGACTGTGGGGTTAATGCGGGAGAGGGGGGCAATGGTGGTAGGGGGGATGGTGGGAAGCTTCGTAGGATTGGGCGTTGTGGAAGGAGGCAGAATAGGCCCAGCGTTCGGCGTTGTGGGAGCCGGAGTGACTGTGGGGATAGTGGGGAAGAGGGGGGCAGCCGGACATTCTGCGAAAGTGCCTGAGGGACCAGCAGGAGGGCTGTCTATGACACCATCGAGCCCAACACGCTGGCAGGCTACTTTTGTCAAGAGTTGCGATATCCAGGTGCGATTATTGAAAGCCTCCTGAATGTATCTGATCTGCTCCGCATCAGATGGCATCGCAGAGCTTAATGGCTACTCCTCCAATTCCTCATCCCGATCCCAATGGTGTAGCCTTGTGGTGCGGGCTTGTATCAAAGGCCCTTGTCCGCTATCCTATTCTGTGTTTTAGTTATTGAATTTTGATCCTATGTTAACCCAAAGTGTAGAAACTTATTTTTACGATGACAATTGCGCTCTCCTGCTGGCGCTGCTGAGAATTTTCCACCACCTCTAGCTGTACCTCTTCCTCCTTGTCGTGATTGTCATGGTCGTCAGTGGTAGAGTCGTCGTCATCGGTGGAATCGTCCACCTTCTTTTCATGTTCCTTCTTGCCCATATTTTCTAGCTCGGCCCAGTACAATCCTGATTTCTCCCCCGTACCCATAACCCTGCACTACTTATCGTCGTTCTCTTCGTTGTCTGCGTCATCTTATTCCTCTTGTGTAACCCTCACATGAATCTCTTGTTTGTCTAGTGTGATCCCAGAACTAAGGGTCAAAATAAGTGTATGTCCCGTTAGCAGGCTCCAGCGTTTGGCTGCCCTCTTCTCCCACGCTGGCACGCGATTCCATGACCATGAGGTCCAAGAGATGTCTGCCATCGTTGGCAAGGAGCCATACCCAAATGTCAACATCTTCTTTCAGAAAGATAAGCTCTCAGAGAAGGAGCGGGGTTTCAGGTCCGTGATTTAATGCGGGGCTGCCATCACCGGTCGCACCGATGAGATATCGAGGGCATCCCATTGCCTCCTCAACACGTTGCACCTTGACGGCCTTGACGAGCCCTTGCCTACTCGGTAATGCTAGCAGTCACCACGCAATTCCGGGTTTGGAGTTGGTCGCGCACCAGGTGTGGCCAAGGAATGGATGACCAGCTTTAGGAGCATTTGTTTAGCGAATAATGTGGATCCTTATAACCCCTGAGTGATTACCGAATGTTGAGACGGAAGGCGCTACTCACCAAATGTGTTAATATAGAGAGCGTTTGAACTTGACTAGGGAAAATCAATTACTCGCAGGTCCAGCGACTGCACTATCACTAGCACGCTTCGCGTTGTCATGCTTAGGTGCTGTCTGGAGTTTCCATGGCATCTCCTTGACCACCACGCTCAGCTGGTGATGGACTTCTTTGATGTTGTCCGCCTTGTGCTTGTTTTTAATCAGCTTGATGCACGACTGGACAGGCCTGAGGGGGCTGGCGAAGACAACGATAGACGCGATTTGAGGGCCGGTTAACCCCTCTGGATTGAATGAGCTTGCCTCTATGTAGGCCTTAACCTCATGACCCCAGGTATCGTAGGGGCTGCTCAGTTCCCAGGGATTCTTGAATCTACACCAACTTTTAGCATATATGATATCGCCATAGGCCTCTCTGAAATAGACAAGCTCCCTCTCAGCAATTTCCCCCCCCCTACCTTTCGTACATCCTTCAACACCATTAGCTTCTGGTGTCCCCCACCTTCACGCATACAATTCAAGCATGCGTTCAGGCTTCACAGGCCCAATTGCCTCCCAAAATCCCTCCGCCCAGTCCTCCCAGCACTCCTCCCATGCCCCCACTCCTCTCCCCTCACAGTGGCTCCACACAATCGCTCAGTTCCTTGCACAGACAAAGGAGCTTATCGGGCGCGCTGCCGAACCTATCCCCAGTCTCACGGATGAAGAACTGTCCTCCCTCACTCCTGGGGAAGCGGTTCTGATCTCCCTGCTTTCCTCCGCCACGTAAGGGCTCGTCTCCCTCACCGGACGTTTCAACACGCTGGAGAAATCCATCACATCCCTACGCACGGTCCCTGTGGCAATTGAGGAGCTCTCTGACATGTCCGCCGTGCTCTACTCTCGAACCATTGAGGTGCAGAAAGCCATTGACGCCACCAACTCCGCCGTTTCCTCTTTGGGCAAAGACACCCAGAGCTTGTTTAGAGACCTTGCTTCCAGGGTTTCTTCCCCCACCACCATCTGACCAGCAGCCCCCACTACGGCACCTGCCGTTCCCCTCAAACCACC
>QOVD01002437.1:0-33113 GCA_003521225.1 Tuber microsphaerosporum
GTATCCTAGCCGACCGGCTCACGGTAAACGGGTATTGATTGATTGATTTGATTGATTGATTGGATACGGTAGAGGAAACAATTGAGGTATCATACCAGACAGACAGGAAAACTGAAAACAACTGCGCCTGTGTGTAAAAAGAAGAACCATTTTTATACTCTATGATGGAAGGAGAAGAGAGAGAGAGAGAGCTGGAATTTACAGTAAACTAAAGTTTTTGTCTGTATGATAAGTTAACTACTGCTGCTACTACTACGGTATACTACGAGTGCTCTTACCGTAGGCTTTCCATCATACTTGGCATTAAGAAGGCTCACTCCACTAACTAACTTATCCCCTCATTCATCCAAACGCAAAAAGCAGGGCAAAAAAAGCAACCATATGCAGAGAGAGAGAAAGAGGAGGAAAATCGTATCGTATCGCATCGCCATCGCATCGTACCGTATCGCATCGTATCTATCTATCTATCGGAGGCGTGCTGCGCATAATTATCATTACCGAACGAGCGAGCGAGCGAGCGCATCTGTCTGTTTGTCCAAAGTCGGTCTTCTTGTACCGGTATCGTATTGTAACCGGTAATCTAGTATTTGACGCGGCTATAATATCATTATGTTTGGTTGGGTTGGAGTGGGAAATGAATGAATAATTAAATATTGAGGTCAAACCCTTTTTTTTTTTTTTTTTTTGTTTTTCATAAACAAAATTTTACATGCGCCGTACTGCACACGCCCTTTCGCGGCAGGAGAAGATTTTTGGAATCCTTTTGTATGATTATGTGCAATTAGATACTTCCTGCTCCTTTCCCTGGTATCATATGGTATGGCCTACTTCCTTCCTTCCTTCCTTCCTTCACGGCTTTCAAGCTTGCAGAGTACAGTATATACACCCCACGCCCGTAAAAGCCCTCATACAATACCCGTCAAGAGGAGAAATACCGGGCAGAGTACTAGCACTGTACGGTACCTATCAACGATGACGGACCTTCCAAAGAACTCCCCTCACCGAATAATACAGTAGAGAGAAACGGTAAGGTGAGCTGGCGCCCAAGGCAATTAGTGCACGGATGGAACTTTGCGGATGTGGCTGCAACTGGTACTGTACACCACAAAGAAGAAAGAAATTCCCAGATCAGCAATTGCGAGAGAGAGAGAGAACTAGAGAGACAAGAGGGAGAAAAAAACAAAAAAGAATATCCTATCGTAACACACATCATAAGCAAAGATACTAGTACGTACCGGTACGGTACTCGAGTACAAGCGAAGAAAAAACAAACAAAAAGTTTTCAATTTTGTCACTTCCGAGGAGTTGGTTGAAGGGATTCCATTTCTCTCTCTCTCTCTCTCTCCAGTGTAACGTTAAATGCCGTAGCACAAAGACCGGGAAATCGAAAAAAAAGAGGGGGATAACTCAGATAGATTAGATAGATAGATAGTAATCAATTATTATACCGTATCATATGCACTTTGGAATATTTTTTTTTTACTACTCTGTTGGGTTGGGTGGGTTCGGGGGTTCGGTCGGTTGGGTTGGGTTGGCAGGCTGGCAGGCTGGTGTGATGGTGAGTGGCAAGGCATGGCATGGCATGGCAAGTAGTGCAGTGAGAACCCGAACCCCCCTCTTCCCCCATAATCGGGCGATCTCTACGGTACACTCCTCTATCATACCATTGTCCTGTATGATGATGATGGTGATGGTGATGACGATGATGATGATGACGATGATGGGAGAGCTATTTATTGCATATGAAGTGAATTGGAGCGAGGGATAGTCTAGTGTTTTGTCTACAGTAGCCCAGTCCTCGGGTGTAACTATAAGTGCGTGAGGAAGAAGGGAGGAATGCTTGATATCTTACTTATAAAGATGAAATCGTAAAGTTTTTGAACAGGGAGAGAGGTTCGAATAATAAAATAAAAAAAAGATGAAGAGAAGAAAGAAAATATATCAAGAAGAAAAACAGCTTGCTATGCCAACGAAAGAAAGAAAATAGACCCCTCCGGATAGAAACAAAAAACGACCAGAACGCCGGATTAGCACAACAAATGGACAAACAGCCAGAATAACCCTCGACAACACAACTTCCTTCTTTCCAACAACACATTATCGCATGGCCATTTCTTTGGTGCCGCCCATACTCTGTACAATACATCTGCCTTGCCCCCGCTTCACCCAAAGGAGGTGAAAAACGCATGCATTTACCACCATGACTGCCTTGCACAACCTTTCCTCCCTCCACCCTCTTTCTCACTCGCTCACCCCAGTCATACAGACACACCTTACTTCCCCCCCACATAACGGCCATGTATGATATGATATTTCACTCCACTTTTAGAAAGGGGAAAGAAAAAGAAAAGAGGAAGGAAAAGAAAAAAGAAAGAAAAAAAGTCAAACCTCGGCCTACTATCCCCCACCCATCCCATTTACTGTACCGTACTTGCATCACCATTCACCGATCCATCCGGGAGAGAGATCTGAGGACTTCCTGTATTGGGAGTGCCTCTGTGCCGGAAGCTTGCCGCAGCGTTGCTTCCCTGACCGCCAACGTTGACTCAGCGTCTTCCAAGATTCGCCCACCCAACCGATCCGCCGCTTCACCATACTGATTAAGTTTATGGATCCCATCGATTAGCTGATCGACTTGGAACTCGATCTCGCCACACTGCTGCTTGACAAGCCGTTTCGCTGATCCCAGTAGATCCTGCGATTTCGCAAGCGAGTTTGCAAACTCCGACTCTTCTGGCCTTAGCAGTGACTTCTCGAAAAGCCGCACGTCCGAATTTCCCCCGGAGATCGATAGCGTCGACTGCGTCTCTGGTCGGAGAAGCGAACCCCATGTCTCTCTCTCTTCACGAAGTCTGCAGGAAGTAACAACCACACCAGGTCGGTCAGCCAGTCAGTCAATCCTAAATGGAAGAAAAGGAAGACACCACACGGTGGGGCTCAAGGTAAATGGGGAAAAAAATGAATATCCAGACCACCCCCCGACAAACAAAATCCAAAGATGGAAACTCCACACTTACTTTTTGAGATTAGCTTCGCATTCTTCCACCTTGGCAAGATTATCTAAATTGCGGGGATTTGGTTTTTTTGCCACAGTCGGGGCTTGCGAATCGTCCTGTGATGACGGAATCCTCAATTGTCAGCTTATCGATCGATTTTCCCACAAACCGGGATTGTATACGCAGATGCGGACTCACCCTATTGAACCAGCTCGATAGCTCGGCATTCGATAAAAGGTCTTTTAAGACCTCCTCCTCGATTATCCGTGCTTTATGCATTTGTCAACACTTAAGCCAATTTTATGAAGTACTCGAGTAACGATCGTGCATATATAGCCGTGTGAAATGAAAAAAATGAAAAAAAGTCGAGACCTACCTACAGCTCGGGCATTCCCGTCTACTCCGGCAGTGGGTGGTGAAGGCTGGTGACTTAGTGCCCTTTTACCGCACCATGACAGTAGTTGCTTCATTCGCTGGGGCTCCAATAATTCATCCGCAATGTGTTTGTAGAACTCTTCGGTTTCCACCTCAGCATGCGGCTCCGCTGTTATTTTTTGGCAAGTATACGTCAGATCAGGCGGCCAAACTTGGAAGGATTATCCGTAATGTCATACCAACTACCCCATTATCCATTAAAGAACTTGCTCTCCTTCCTCGCATTCCAACACTGCTCCGTCGATTACCTTGCCCTTTCTGTCGCAATTGCTGGTTCCTCCGTATTATTGGGGTATCGGAGACGGGTAGTACCACTTTCGTCCCGTCGTTAGGGCCATGGCCTCCGCCAACCGCAGTCGGAATTTGCGATTTTGGTAGCCGAGGTGTAGAGGACGCTGTAACTTTGGGCCGTCTTTCCTCAGGTGCAGGTTTCCTTTCTTTTGACGTCTTGGATGCCTTGGGGGCTGCCTCTTTCTTCTTCCTCTTGTCCCCCTCCTCCTCCTCCATCTCCTCCTCCGCGTCTTCTGCACCATTCTGACTAAGTGGAATTGCGTTGCTTTTGGTGGGTTTTGCAACCTTTGGCTTGGATCCCACCTCGCCGGGTGGAGGCGATACCATCACGCGCTTTTTCTTTACACGTTGACGCGGAGGATCTGGAGGAGGAGCTATTGGTGCAGTGTCATGCGACGAGGAAACTATGCTTTGTGTTGACTCCTGTCCCGCTGCTGCTGCTGCCGCTGTGCTCGATCGTGTTGTGCGCACGCGATAAGCAAACCCATCATCTAACCTCATCTCAGTTGCAGCTGCTTTTTTTTTCTTCTATAAAACGCAATCAGCCCATATCCACGATAACAATTCCTCTCTCCCAATCGGCCCCAAAACAAAGAAAGCAACGGCAACAGCTCCTGATAGCTGCAGTCCTCCCTTCCTCCTCCCTTCGCCAATTGCCGAAGGAGATTATAAAAGAATGAGTGGGTTATATAAAAAAGGGAACCCACTTTTAGCTTTGTAGTAGTAGCAGTACTCCCCGTCGCAGGCGCACTCGTGGTAGTGGCAGTAGACTTAGAACTTTGTTTATCCTCTTCGCGTCGCTTTTTCGCCGCCGGCGCACTATTCTCCTTCTCCTTCCTGCCACCCCCTCCTCCCATTCCTATCCCATTATCCTCCAAGTACGCATCGCCCCTGCTCTTCCGCTTTGGTCGCGAGCTGCTCGCCGGCATCATCAAAGTCTGCAGCGGTCGCTGAACGTAAATGGGCATATAGTTGGTTCCCCGCGAAAATCCCTCCTCTTTAGAAAGAAAAAAGTATAACCGATTTAGTCTGCGTTGTTCCCTTTCCTATCCCTCCCTTTCCCGCTCCAAGCAAGTAGCGAATAAACAGATTGCCGAATTAAATTATATCAGGTCTGAAGTAAGCGACAAGCGGTAGCTTTATAATGTTGAGCCCCGAATTGATTGATCAATAGGGCACCGGAGGTGCAGATCCAGGTTCTGTCCGGGCAGAGAGCGAGCGGGAGCGCGAGCGCGGGGATGACAAGCGGCAAGCGAGACCCCCTTCCTTCCTTCCTTCCTTCCCAAGAACAATGAATCCCCCTTCACCAAACAAACAATGAACAAGGAAAAAATGACGATGAGGCTCGCGTTGCGGTGGCGGTTGTTGTTGTTGGCGGGGGGGGTGATGTGTAGTGGGTGAGTGGCAGACAGTTGCAGTCGTGTGTTGTGTGGGTTGTCGCGTTGCTCCTTGTTTTGATTCATACTGTTTTGGTGCTGCGATGGATTGGGGGCACGCACGGTACCGGTATGGGCATTGACGGATGGGCATGCAGTTTGGCGTTTCCGTGGCTTGGCGGGAAACGGTTCCTCGCTGCTTGGGTGGTGAGCGGCTTGGCGCATGAAGTGTCACTCGATACACCACTCTGGGTATTGGAGGGGGAGCTTCCCCTCCGGCGACATGGGAGGGGGAGGGCCCGCTCAGCATCCGCTAGCGCAGCGCGGAGAGGGAGTAATGGTGTATGGAAGGGGGATAGGGTTAGGTGAAGTGACGGAAGTATGGTGAGGGAAGGTTACTTACTACCTACTGGCAGTATGACAGGAGACGACCGCCGCAAAACTAGAAAGGAAAAGGGAAAAGCCAAAGCGAAACCTAGACTGTCTGCGAGGAACAGTTACAGTCCCGTAACTTATTTCACTAAGTTAAAGATGTGTTCCTTTGGCCTCTATTTTTTATTTTTCTACTTTTTTGCTTATTCCTATCGCACATCTATGCTGTGGCACATCGAACATGCGGTGTGGTATTCGACAGACAAGCCAAAGCAGCAGCAGCACCCAAGGACGAGCGGAAACTCCGAGAGGTATCATAAAAGAAAGGAGGAGGGAATGGAAAAAAAGTAATAATATTTGGATTGGATTATTCCGTGATGGGAGGTATAGGCCGGTACACTATAGGCCCCCTTCCTCCTCCGCCTGAACGGCTGTCACTCCTTTCCCTCTTTTTTTACTTTTTTTTTATTGACCCACTTTTTTTTCTTTTCTCCTCTCCACTCTTTTCAAGTACCCGTACTCTCTCAACCGATTGTGGCTTTTTCCCATTTTCTGGTCCTTCCCAAGGCGAGGAGGAGAGGGCGGAAAGTCGCTCAAGATGCTCATTGGTGGGGGATATAACAAATAATAGGAATAAGAATGAAATGCCGAGGAGGCAGGAGATGTAGTGAAATGTAAATCTGGGAAAAGCCCCGACTGACTTGCTGGCTGGCCTCTTAAGAGTGAGTAAGTAGACGCATATAATATATAGCGTGGTATAGCAGCCTTGGTTCATCCTCCTACGAATGGCTGGAGTGTGTGTGTTGCAGCGGGAAATAAGCCGTGTTTCCTGTAAGGGTTTGATCGATATGGGATCGTGATGATCGTTCGTTCGACGAATGAGTGGGACGGACGGACGGACGAACCAACGAAGATAGATATATGGATAGGCCGAGAGGTATGCATATTAGTTGGTATGATACTCGAACCCCACGGGATCTGGGGAATCTCGCCCATTGGGATAAAAAAAAGACGTCCTTCACCCTGCCCTTCTGATTTCCCGCTAATTGATGATTGAATACTCCTCCCCTCCCCCCGAATGTGGGGAAGGAAGGAAGGAAGGAAAGGAGGAGGGGAGGAAGGAAGGGAGTACGAATGCACATATGATACATATATACATAGTACCTGAAACTAAACTAGAATGGCCTCACATATCACATCGCAACTCTCCCCTCAGGGATAAATGGTTGAATGAAGAGAGGATCAACAGGGAAAAAAGAAGAAAGAAACAACTGCATTTCTATTCTATTCTATTCCATTTCGTTACCCCCGCCTTGCCCATCCCTCTGTCAATCCATCCATCCACCTCGCCCCGGCAATTAGGAGTTATAGAAAGGCCGTGGTTCGGCATTTGGCTTCCAAGCTATTTCCCGGCAATTGGCAAACACGCCCCCCGCTCTTTGATATCATATTATCATATCAGAAGAAAAAAATTGAAAAATGAAAAATCGTGACGTATAACAACCCCGGAGACTGACTACGATTATAACCTGGTATCCTATTTCGCAGGATCCAACTGGCCCTGTTGCAATACTCGAGTCGTTCCTTCCTTCTTCAGATTGTTTTGTGCTAGAGTGTCATGCATTGATTTGACTCTTGATCCTATCGTGAACATACACGGCATTTTCATTTTCCCCCATGTGACTGACTAGCAGTGGGGGGGAGATCGGGGATTGGGTTTGGTTGGGCTTTGGAGGGTAATAATAATGGCGATAATAATAACAGTAAAGCTAATAATGATAATGCGCAGATCGGGGGAGGGAAGGGGAGGGAATCGAGGTGATGTTTGGGACCTATTCAGACCCTGATGATTCTGTGCGAAACCCGGTAAGAAGGTAGAGACACTTGTGGATACCGGTATTGGCTTGCCTCGATCTTATTACCCCGAGCCCTTGCTCCTTGTCATACCATACTGTATAGTATTGGAAAGTTGGGGTGATGTAAATGCACCGAGGGCGATTGGGGTTGCGTCTTGATATTAATACGGATGTAGCCTGGGGGAGTTTTTTCTCCCCTGCGCCTCCACAAAAGTAAAAAAGAAAAAAAGAAAAAGAAAAAATAAATCGTTGCTACAGGTAAGCACAGCCTTTCACTCGTGTCTCACATGGAGCCTTTAAGGACAACCTCACTGAATCATGTTGAATGTTCCCATCACCAAACTGATCTGGTGCGGTTGCTACTTGGATATATCCAAACCAAAAAGAAAAAAAAGAAAACAATAACAATCATAACCCTCGCCCAATAAATGCGCCTCTAGTCAATCAAATATCCACATAATTTTTGTCCATTCCCAGGGCATCGCTTTTATTTTGGTCTAAAAGTAAATCAGAATGACTTGCCCGGTTGCGGAAATGTATACAGACCACATACCTAATTAGCAGGCGGCGCTAAGCTGCCTTCAATACGTCTTCTGGCTTCCATCTTATCCTCATTCGTAACGTTCTCTTTTCTCTCGGACACCATGGCTGTGCCCGGGCTGTGCCCGATGGACATCCCAACACGGATTAGTGTCTCGAGGGCTGTGTTCGAGTTATCAACCAGGTCGTCGTCGAAGGCCATCCTTCCGGACTCAAATAATAGGACAATGGTACTTCCACCTATCAAATCTGTTAGTCACATTTCCGATTTCGAAGGGCCCGAGTGATATTTACCAAATTGGAAATATCCTAATTCGTCGGTTCGCTTGACTTGCTGCCCCGCCTTTGCCGTAATGACTGTGCTTCCGACCATCATAGCCCCAACGCAGATGATCATAACCCTACCGAATTCTGGGGAGTCGACGGGAACACATATGCGGACATTTTCTCCATAAACGTCCAAGCTGAGGATTAAAGTTAATTGAGTTCTGGATGAGGGTAGGTTTGGGGCCACCTACGCTGAACGAATGGCCATAGGGTTGACAGTATAATACTCCCCCTTGATAAGTTTAGGTTCTCCCATGAGACCATCAACCGGGTGATGGAACCGATGATAATCTTGAGGTGCAAGTCTGAAAATCCCTAAAGCACCCTTTTCATATCGCTTAACATCCTCCGGATATGCATTCCCGAGCAGCCTTGCAATCGTAAACTCCCGACCCTTGATCCATATCTTGGTTGCATCATCAATCTTATTATACACAACACTCCGGCAATCTGCAGGTGAAACAATGACTTTCGGGTTGTCCGGTGCTGAGCACGGGCGGGCACCTGGCTTTAGGGCTCGATAAAAGAATTCATTGAATCTATCACATGTCAAGATAAAAGCGGCAGGACACAGGGAAAGGATCTCACGTCTTGAACTGATCGAGTGGTAGTAGAACCTCAGACAAATCCAGCTGATGGAAAGCAATGAAGCCTTTAATGTCACGAGCGGAGGCTGGGTTGTCAAACTTCTTTCCTTGTTTAACACTAAGGGAATAGAGCAATTTTTTAACTGAAAAGTAACAAATTAGTATCCTCTTCATTATGCATAGAACTGGTATTTGGGGCTCTCACTCTTTTTATTTTCCATACTACTGCTACTAAGACCCTTGTAGAGCAGTCTGATGCCAAGTCGGACATAGACGCTCATGCGCTCTTCCTGGATTTGCCCAGTTATTCTGTCTTGGACAAGAATGTTGGCCGAGTTAGCACCTAGTTTGTAACCTCCGTATGAGATCTTTGATATAACCTGCAGAGTCTCAGTCCCGTGCCGTTGGAAAACTATGAGGCTCTGTACAAACCTTAGAGTACCATTTGCGCTGTGCCTGGCTTGATGTGACAAATCCTCCCATCACAAGTTTGTCGACCTGTCGCCAATCTTGTGATGCACACGTCGCAAGATGGGTGACAATGTCGACCTCGGAGCGCTTGTGGAGCCTTGGCTGGTGACAGAGTGGGCATTCCTTCAGCTGGATCACATGCTCCTCCGCCTTCTCATCCACAAGATCATTGTCTCCAAGTAATAGCCCCTCTTCACCCGCGGAACCAAGAACAGGTTGGGTTTGTATCTTGGGCAAAGATACAGCAGAACTGCTGCGGGGGTCAGGAGTGTCTGAGCCAGTACTTGTATCTAATGACTTCTGTGATGCATCGTCTTGCTCATTGTCGCGATCCTTCAATCCAGGGACTGGTAGTTGGCGTAGATGCGGTGTGAGATGCGATGGTGTCTTTGGTGTCGCTGACGAAAGCTGATCCTCAAGACAGATCACTGCTTGGTCCACTGTTAATTCGGTGTTTTCCAAGCTATCGTATCCGTTTTGATTTCTAAATCTTTCAAAGTAGCTATCAATGGTGTGAGCCGAGAGAGTCGACCCGAGCGTATCGAGCATAGTTGTAAGCTCAACGCGACTGATCATACCACTATCATCGGCATCATACTGGCGCAGCATAACCCTCCAAAATTGCTGCCTTAGGGCAGGATACGGAACATATTTGGCCTTAATGAAAAGCTCAGGGTTATGTTTGTCTTCCCATCTATCCTTGTTCTTCAATGGGAGCGGCAGCTTAAATTGCTTTAGATCATACTCAGTTATATCATTTACAGGCATGATCTTATTCCCGGATTGTGGTGTAGCTATCTCCTCTGCGCCTGGGGGCAGAGCATCAAGCGCACTTCCCAAAGAAGTAGAGGAACCCTTACGACTAAGCTCAGCCCGGCCATTGCCCTTAGCAGACAGACTGGTACCTGACGTAGACCTGGGCAGAGGGAGACGGAATCGTGACTTGCTTCCATTGCCCGGCTTCAACCCAGGGGAAATTGCAGGGGAAATTGGGCTCACTGAGTTCTCGTCTTTGAGCGGTTCTCGCAGATTAAACAATCCAGTTTCTGGGTCTGCTGATGGTTGGGTTTCAATGATCTCTTTTAGTGCAAAGTTGGTTTGGGCTACAAAGTCGTTTGATGAAAATTTATCCCGGTCCACGACGGCGAAGTTCAAGCTATAGTTCTGCTCTTGTCGAAGAACTTGGAACACCATTTTCTCATCAAATACGGGATTCAGTGAATGCCGGATATGTCGAGTACGGAAGGTCGATTTTCCGAGAGAGACAACAACAAAGGGGTCCATGTCAAACCCAGTCCGTGTCACTATATCGGTCAGAATTGATCTTTTTAGTAGGAAATTGGGTGAACTAACTGTTTCTTTCTGGGGGCAAATCTGTGATATAATTGATCTCTAGAAAGATAACGCCAACAACATCAGTTCCGCTAAAGAGCTCGTAGTGACCGCCTTTCTTAATTCTCTTATCCTTCTTCTTCCCCTTCTTCCCCTTCTTCTCTGCTACTATGCTCTCCGTATCACCAACTTCATCATCGTCTTCCGATGGGAGCTCCTCTCCAAGGTCCCGGGAGAGGGGGTCCTGGTCATCCCCACTAGGATTCGGAGTTGTCACGAAGTTGCCTTGCCATGCCTGCCATTTTGTCGTAATTTCTTCGGGTGGAGCAGCTTCATTCGAGGTATCAGACAAAGAAAATTGTAGCTGTATCTCGCCCGAAATTTGAGCCTTCTTACGGCTGGACTTTAATGGGAACCACCGAGGCTGTAATCGACGAAGCATTAGAGATGGTTTTACCATCGTGGATGGAACAATTGCAGACCTCTGGGTTGACCTCTCCATTTAAGAATATGTCCTCCAGCGAGACCCCAAATTCGCCCATATAGTCCTAGTTTTGCGGGAACGCGTCAATATTTAATCACTCCAGAAGCGGGTAATCACATGGGGGTTTACCTTCCCGATTATGTCCTTATCCCAACATACACACTCCACTGTTGAGGTGCAGACACCGCCCAGAGGCATCTCGAAGGTGTCATTCCATATCGGATCTAGTGTTTTCTGAATTGCCTCTGTTTGGAATCGATAATCCCCTAAAGAGAGAACAAGATACTGTAATGGTCCATGGTTTAGTCCTCTTTCTATGGCAAGTGGCTAAAAAGCACGGGAAATCTTACGGGGTCACTAAATCCGTTTTTATCCTTTGGAGCCAAGTTTCGACCCTAGACAGTTTCCCCCCATTGTCAGCAACGTCTTCATTGCGTTTTTAATATGCGGCCACGGAATTAGCTCACTTGGACCGCCGTGGCCTTCAAAACCAGAGTACTATCGTTCATGAGTTTTGGTGATCCGGTCCGACTGGGTATCGGCGAGTTGTTTTTAGAGCTATTCTTCGACGCACTGGTCTTCGAGCGTCCAAGACGTGAGGGGAGGTTTATGAGGACCATCCTGTCACAAACAGCAGTAACAACTGCTTATAGAGGAGAAAACACGTCTAGCGTTGAAAAACCGGTTTTCTCTTATTCTTTTTCGTTAGGTGGGGTTGAAAAGAGAGCAGCTGACGGTGATTCGGCAGTCTACCGAAATGCAGTAGCAAAAAAGGAAAACACAACAGGCACTCTTTTGTGAGGATGCAGAGTGCTGAAGCCAAGGAGATAACTGAAGCTGAAGAAGGTCTCAGTGGTGTCAAGAGAAATAGGATGGACTACCGATGGGAAGAAAAACCCTCGCGAGATGTTTTTTTGCTTCTCTCCTGCCGCACACCAGCTAGCGGCCAGGTACCGCAGGTCCTTAATTCCAAGTAGGTAAGGCACCAGTCTGTCCTTCGGTCCAACTCTTCGCTGTCCGCCCGTTCATGTGTTGCCAGCCCACAGCTGGACGCTCGGACGACACAAAGTCGAGATGACCAACGAATATTGAAGATGGAGAGGTTCAGAAGTTCTGCAAGCGACCGGTAGGCTGCGAGAGTACAGGAAAGGTAGAAATGAGGACAGAGTAGACCGATATGCGGAACCGTAACGTTTTTATTTATCTGGGTGGAAATGAAGGGCGAGTAGAATGGAGAGCGGAGTTGACTTTTCCCCGAGCACGCGAGTTCATCACAGCCAAGCAGTTCAAGCCGCTTTCCCTTCCTCCCCGGTTCTTTATTTATTTACGGTATTTTATTTCAAATAGGGATAATTTGAATTCGAATGGTCCTCTGGTTACTTTTTTGATCGATTGTAAAGAATTTGGGGCAACGGTACAGCCCCCCCCGGGCCTGCTTCCGGGCCTGAAACCTTGGACTACCTAACGCCATGGTCAGGATGTCTAGGTCTAGGGTGTACTTGGAGACAAGTACTTTTTGGCTTATTTGCGCATGGCATCATACAGATAAATTCTGTATGGTTGGGTGGATGGGGTGAATGTTTTACAGCTCAAATTGCCTTGAATAACCAACGCCATACCATCTGCCATCGCTCTATCGAATTGACTGTTTCCAAACCTCAACCCTACCATAGCGAATTTACCTACCTCACGTGTGTCCATTTGCTCCTAAGGTCCGACCCCAGGGCTTCTGGTTACTCGAGTACCTGGAGATGTGGCCATTTGTGGGGTAATCACCTTTTGGTTGAGAATGCAATAAACCAGAGCACCAATCCTAACCCTGAACATCACGATTCGTAGAAAGCATTAAATTTTTAAAGGTCTGAGGCTCTCAAGCTGCCAAGACACCGTGCTTAGCTTGGTGCCTGTCATGATTGCCACGGATCACGGCAAAGGAAGCATCTTGCAAGTTCGCCCTTTTGCAGAATGCATCGTACGAATATAATGCCTGTGCCCCCGGAGCCATTCTTGACCTTGGTGGGGTTCCATCCTACGGCCTATTACCGGCATATATGCAAGTTTTCTCCTGGCGTACCCTCTCCACTCATGCTACAACCTGAGTTAGGTCAAGATGCTTCTAGCGAAGTGGGGTTCTTCTTGAACAAACGAGATCCATATATATTCTTCCTCCGAGTGCTTGGGTACTTGTACCGTGACTTTACCCGGTTGCTTTTAATTGCGCACGCGCCAGCACCTGTACTATGATAGTGGTTGGCATGATGCAAAGGTAGCAGGGGAGCACGATAGGTATCATGTTCCTTCTTTGGGAGCATTCACGAATAGCACATTCTTGCCCCTCCTCAGGAATGAATTTTTAATTTTTTCTTTCAAAAAGAGCTCTCCCATACACACACACACCCTACCACGGTCACCCTTTGTGTTCCAGTCTTTGGAAACACTTTTCAGGTGCGGCTGATGGCAGGAAGAGGGGGGATGGAGTGGGGGAAATCTGGCTCTTGAGTGTCCTATCTTGTCTGAAAACGAACCAAAATGTCACTTTTTTTGACATTCCATAAATAACTGGCCTTCCTCCCTCCTTCCCCATCTCACCATCATGCTCACCCCGCTGCACCGGTATTCTCACAAGGGGCCGAGGAAAGGTCTCCCTGGACGAAATTTAGGTTCCACAATTCGTGAGATTAAGGCGAGCAACTTTTCGCATAATGTTTGTACCACCACCGTTCCAGATTCTCCAACTCTGGAGAGTGAGGGAAGATTCTGGGGAATATTCCGCAGCAAGCATAGCCTTTTTCTTTTTTCTTTTTTTCCCCTTCTCTCCCACCCTCCTTCCCAACTCTACCCAGCACGATTAGCAACGGCACAGTAAAATGTTCCACCCCTTTCATCCTCCTACCGTATCATACTCGAGAAATTGTCTCTTGGACCGGTAAGACAGTGAAAATTGTGTGCGGCCCCAATCAGTCTTTGAGACAGAGGCTGATGAACAACTTTTTGTCAGTAACCAGAATTTCGCAGATGAGTAAACTTCAGATCATAGCTAATATTACCACACCCCACAACTACCGTGCGCTGATAATCACCGAAGAAGACTGCAGTCGCCTTAGTCATCAATCTCTCCGACACTCACATGGACCGCACGGAAATTTCAGTGTCTTGCCAGTCCAGGAGATAAATGTTGTATGGGCGTTCTCGCTTTGCTCTGGACTCCTGTATCCATACCGATATCTCGATATTATGTTGAGAAAGAAAAGAAAAGAAAAGGTACAAGTACGAGTATCATGCACAGCTCAGGCCTCATTTTGTTTGTGCGAGCCTCAGTCTCACACTACGAATACGAGCAGTGGTACCGTACTTTGAGCACCCCCGATCGCAAACCCACAGCTGATTTCCGTTTGACAAGTACGGTACAAAACATAACCGCACCCAATTTCACTGGCATCATCAGCAAAAGCGCAAATCCCCATCATCGCCACATGCCAAGTTCAAGCTCTTACCAGTGCTCTAGAAACTTCCCCTCCCTGTGGCAGATGAGCAAGCCAGACAGCACTTTACCCTATCATATTTTTTTTGTTTCCGCTCTACCCACTTTTGTCTGATCTCATAAGGCTCCAGCCGCTGCCGGTCGAATCAGTGAGGATGAGACCCTTTCCTTCCTTCCTTCCCCATCCCTTTTATCTGGGCGGACGGATAAGCTAGGTAGATAGGTGCGCCGTACTCTTTTTTTCGGTCAGTCACTCTTTGCTTCCCTCACCCACAAACACGTGATCTATCTCCTTCTGACTGCGATCGTTGACGAGGCTGGAGGTTATGCGGCAACAATAGCCCTACCATATGCATGATACACTGCCCTCCATCAACATCGTAACGCCGGCCTTCCTACCACTCCTAGGAGGACGCTACATAACCCACCTTTTCACTCAATTGGTCCAGTTGTGGATGTAAGACGAGTCAAGACAGTCCAAATTCTCGGAGGTCAGACTGGTTAGTGGATGCGACCGTGTGACTGATCCCTCTTGTCTCTCTCGCTAATGTACCGTAATTCACCCTGCCGGTATGATGGAGGGGGGGAAAACGAAGGATCACTTGTTCTGCAGCGCCCAAAACACTCCCAACGGATGAATCGGGTAATACCGCCCTCCAAACCACGGCAGTCCTGCAAAGCCAGGGTTTTTAAAGTTGCAGTGCCGAGTGATGGGCTGTGATGGCATGCATCAATCCGTACGTTATCGCGGGGAGGTGGGACGGAGAAAGGTCAGGTTATACTTTGGGTTCTTCCCGCCATCCTCTTCGAGGAAAAGAAAAAGGACATATGTGCGCATTAGTAAGAGTAAGGAGGGGGGATAATGATAGTGTGCTAGAAGGGCTTGGTACAGTCAGCCCCCATCCCCATCCCCCTCAAAGCGAGTGACTATCCATGATTAACATTTTACGAATATCTTTTTCCCTTTGAGTCCCCTCCATCTACTACGCTTACCGGAAAAACAAACCCCAACTTCAGCATCGTTACCCATCAAACCACAAGTACCCGTCACCACTTCCCCACTAGATCGAATACCGAGTGATGTCGCATGGCCGACTAGTAACTTAGCAGCCCCAAACGGTCCCAGCATCTCTTTCGAGAGCACGTGTTTCGAATTTCTCTGGCCAAGCCGCGTGCCCGATTGCCGTGGCTGAAATTATCGCTACTGCACACTCTACTCGAGTAAGGTACAATGGCCAACACCACCACTCATCCATTCGCCCAATCTAGTCGATTCATTTGATAATGGTAACCCCAATTCGGAGAGGGGGGCTTCGCGGTCGCATTTTAAACCAGTTATCGGTATCAGACTTCACACCGATTTTCAAATCGAAGCCTTGGTTGGGAAGTACGATACGGTACTTTACTGGGTAGATACGATAGAGGGCCAACCCACTGAGATCTGGGTTGGGGTTGGCCCCTTTCCCGGGCGTTAGCTTGAGGTTACCGGACTGGGTGGGAGCACATATGCAGTTCTTGTTTGAATAAGCATCCGCCCCCCATCACCTCTCAGTTAACTCCGCCACCTTCATTGACGTGATCAGTCCAAAAATGCGGCATTCAATGTCCGGCTGATAATTGAACGGGATGAAAGGAGTGGGGGCGAGCTTTCCAGAAGCTCCGGTATGAGGCCAATTTGGCGCCGTGTTTATCGCGATTTAATGCGGTGATGAGGAGTTGGTTGTTGAGAACCCCGCACTGGCACGTCGATGATTGGCGCACACTCTGACCCCTTTCGACCTGCCAAGGTTTAGGAGAACACTTGTCCTAATTTATCAGATAAGCTGGGTCTGTGGTTAGGGTTTTTTTGGGTCTCGATAGACTTATGGTATGATATCCTGTCACTGGTCACCTCCATCGCCAGGTGCCTCCAATGCGGTGAGCAGTGTGAAAGCTGCCCCCCCGGTGAAATCTTGTGATAAGATTTAGGCAAATACCCATATCGCATTAATACGACAGGAACATTTAGTGACACAAATTTCTGTTCGTGTTTGCAAGGAGCATTAAACATGAAGGCCTTTGCGCCAGATCCCAAGCCAGAAGAGAGAAAAAAAAAGATGTGTCTAATTCCATAGAAACGAGCACTACCGGAATGTATATTTGGGCACTATGCCACTTAACCCTCCAGTTTTTGCAAACCTTAAAAATCCCTCTAGCCCGTATAAATTATACCCAAACCAAAGCAAGAAAAGATATGGAGATCTCGCAGTTCGAAAAAAAAATTATCGCAAGTCATAAATCGACAGGTACTAAACATGCAGATTCTGTTGCCCAGTAAATTTGCGCTAGCTCCCTTAGTACGTCTTACGCGGATGTCGTTACTGGGGTGGGCACAGAGTTCGATGAAGTAGAAGGCTCGTCCTCTTCTTGGGTTTCGTTCTTGACGGTGAAGGCATCGGGCCAGAGGTGCATCTTGTCCTCTTTTGTAGCATTTCGGACAAATCGGGGAACCTAAGTTTGTATGTTAGAACTTGAAACAGGTGGGGCCTCTAAAGAGTGGTTTAAAAGGCGTAGCATAGCAGTAGGACACATACCACTTTCTGCTTGACAGCTTTTCTCCAGAAGTTTGCGCGAGGCTGTGGTAGGACATAAGTTAGTATTAGGTGACCTTTAAGTGTTTGATAATTAAACATACGTTGTAAGTAGCCGGCTTTCCATATCCCTTGGTCTTATTCTGATCCTCCTTTGTGATCTTGATGATTTCCTTCTTGATATCGGCAAAGGTATTGAATGAGATATAGGGAATTTTGCTTTCCCTGCAGTATTCTTCGAGCCTTAACCCAGCTCTGGCAAAGAGGACGTCAGCCTCACGGGCAGCTGCGAGATCTGAAACACCGTCTCCGACGAAGACGATCAATGGGCATGAGCCGTCCTCACTCTCGGAAGAGGCAATAGTGCGATATTCTTGAATTGAAGCAGCTTTGTCATGACCGAGAGGGGTGTCGTGACGCCAGACCGGCTTCCATTCTTTGCCATCAGGGGTGATTGTGGCATCGTTGGCAATAATGTCGATGAATTTTGACTAAAGGCCCGATATTGTGTTAGCCTGAAACGCCAAGTATTGCTTTTTCCAACCAACGAACGATTGGCGTTCTAACCTGCTTCTTTCCCAAGAATTCGTCCAAAACACGACGGAGAATTGGCTTCAGACCAGCGGAAATAACGTTGAAAGGGATGTTATTCTTGATACAGAAGTTATGGAAGTCATGGAAGGCAGGGTCGATCTCGAGCGAGGTTTTCATGATCTCGAATCCATCGTCGAAGGGAACATTCAAGCTTCCCCACATCTCTTCTGAAACATCGCGGAACGATCTTACTCCATTCTTGATCTCTTCGTCAAGCTCTTCTCTCCGTTTGGGACCGCATCCGTGGGCATCGAACAAGATATGACCAGTATCTTGCATGAAAATAGTTCCATCGAAATCTGGCTGCCTGTTAATATAGGACCTCACAATACAGCAGCGGCCCGTTTCTTATATGTCAGACTCACCTGAGAAGATAATGATGTCTCGCTTCGGCCCGAGAATGTCATCAGAGCTGGCGGTGCCATCGAGGTTCTTTACCGGTACTCTGAGATCCTGAACCTTAACTTCACCAGTATGAGGCTTGACCTTGTCGAACTCGGGGGCATTGGTGGGCTGGGTATTCACTACCGCTGGAGCCATAATTGTAGATTGGGGGAGGATAGAGAGGGGAAAGGATATGAGGGGTGTAAAAAAAGTTGCAAATGCTAAAGTGAGAGGTGGAAGAAAATAGTCGTAAGAGTTAGGTAGTGAGAGAAGATAAGTTAAAGAAGCTTCGTATGGTACGAGTTGAAGGATATGCCTGAGTATGGGGTTGGAAGGGAGGGAGGAATAGGGAGGCTTTATAAGGTTCGCAATTCTGAAGGGCCCAAACGGTTTGAGGTGAACAGAGGGGATGTAGATTTTTCAATACGCCCAGACGCCCCTCCCAAATCGGCAAAGTCCCAATCTTGAAATGATAGAAGGGGGGCCAGTCAGCGAGTCAGCCAGCAAGCCAATTGATCCTGGCGGACGATAGCTGCTAGACGCAGTTCAACATAAGATTTTATCCCAGCATACCTATGCAGGCGCAGACCTGTGGACGACAATCAAATGCATACATCTGGGAACAGGGCCAAATCATTTCGGCAGAAGCAAGTGTGATTGATTATGGTTGTGAGGGATGCAACATTACAATATAGTTTGTTTTTCAACGGGCTCCTTTTTAGTCCCTGAAGTCAGACTGCTTAGAAAAAGAAAAAGGGGAGAGATATAGCCCAGGAGTGGCAGCCAGGCAGTAAAAGATAGGCAGCGTGAGAAACAGTTGATGCCAAATCCTAATGCCCTAACTTGAAAAATCTCGCATAATCCACTGTCTCTGCCAAATACAAAAACTCCTAGGAAGGATTAGTGTTTCTTCACATGGTAACGCTTGAGTGCCCTGAGTGTGTTGGATCTCATTAACCGGTATTCTGTTAACCTGTCAAGCTAAGCCTATCGTGGGCTGGTGCGGGGCTGACGGAGGTTAGAGGCCTGGTGGAGATAGATAACGCGAGATTTCAAGGTACTGGAGTAGACCACGACAACACTTAAATCAACGAAGATCCTAGGAAAGTTTCATCGTCAAATAATACTCGCGCACTCGAAACCGGTAGCGATCGCCGGGCAAATGGGAAACAGGATGACATTATTTACGGAGTGCTGAATCTAGTACCATAGGTTGTGGGATATCTAATGGCAAGAGGAAACGGCGACTCAATGAACTCCATTATCACCGCAGGGACTGCCATTGCCTCTCCTCCTTAATATGCCATTGACATGTTCCAGAATTGGAAGTGCTTCCAAAGTTCCTATACTGAACTAGAGAGCTATTTAACCTCAAACTGGTACCGAGAGATGTCCTTTATTAATATAGGGCGGGATGTAGGGATGAACAGGAGTAGAGGAATGGACATTTGGGTTTTTATACTACGGTAGCTGTTATTGTATGAGTTACAAGTACAGTTTATGTCACATCATCCTGAAGCAGATGGTAGGATACCTGGTCACAACATTTTCTCAAGAGTAACTATTAGAAACTTATTTCTCGTTAGATGGCAAACAATTGAGTATAAAAATCTCCAGCGTACGTGATATGCTGATGGGCTATACTAGATTCAGTTATCTATAATGTGGTCTTAATTCCTACTAGTGTTGGGTGCACAACTCTCCACAGCCGTCCGAGTAGCTTATATTTTGTCTGATATCTCGACAAAGTACGTCACGGTGCACAGGGCACTGCCGCCGTTGTGTTCCGTCCTCCGTGCCGTTTCCCGGTCTGAGATTCCCCTCGAGATATAGCTGAGAGAGGTGCTTGCAGGCGAACTCTCTCCTATGTTGTGCTCTCCCACAACTTTGCTTGCTGCATGATCACAGACATTTTCTCTCTTTATCGCACCGGAGCCCCAGCTCATAATGGTAGCCTGTCGAGCGTTACTGCACTGGAACCCCCTACATATCCACAATCTATCCTGCAAGAAATCGCTCGCCAATTCAGCTGTGTACGGATTGGGTCTCCTTCAGGGCGCCACCGTGCGTGGAGGCCATGCGGGACGATAACCGAGCGAATTCCGTCCCTCAACTCAGGACCGTTGCCTCAAGGAATCAAGTCAAAGGGAAAGCAAAAGGAAAAAAAAAAAAAAAAAAAGGAAGAAAGAGATTGATAAAGGGTCACCCTGCAGGAAGACCAGATGAATTCCGACTCCGGAAAAACCCTGCCAAATCATGAAGCTGTTCCTGATGAACGGTCAAACAACCGGCAATCGATGGTGAGCGGAGGCACAGATTCCTTTGCTCCTATCCAGGTCCTTTGCAACAGAACGAGCAGGACGGGAGCACATTCTTTGGTTCATCAGCCGCGATGAGTCATCGTGGAAACATGTTGATTGGGTAAAAGCTCTCTTCCTTGTCAGAGGAGGGAAAAAGAAAAATGAGAAAACCCCATATTGGTACTTTGGTGAGGCTGTGTTAGATGTATGGAGATTCCTTCCTAAAAATTTAAACTACTCAAGGGCTGGATGGTTAAAATCGCTCAAAACAAACCTCCAAATTTTTTGATGGCTCGCTAGCCGCGGAGGCACAGCACCATACCATACCATGTGATGATGGTGACGATAATGATGATGGTTTCTATCGCAGGAAAGGTGACAAAGAACGCGAACTTGAGAGGTTTTTTTCTCTTGAGTCAATTATTGATGTTTGAGTTAGAGGCTGCACACTTATATGTGGTACAAAACATCTAAAAATGAGATTGGAGCTTTTCACCGGTCGGATGCTTATAACAATGCCCGTGTTTTTAGATACCGTAAAACCTCGTATGGTCCACTATCTCTGCCAGACTTCTAATTCCGTGCCCAGACAAGAGCCCCCAAGAAGGATTAGTATTTTCCCCACCGGTAAAGCCTAAGCATGCTGAGTACAAGTATTATATGTTGCTCGAGTAGATCCTATTAACTGGTATTCACAATTCTGGTGATCTGTCGAACCAAACCGATCATGGATCGATGCAGCAATTCCCTCTGATAATCTGATAGTGGACTGTACGAGATTTCTAATATGCTTATTGCTAGATATAAGTACCACCTCCGAAGGACAAACGGTGGCCCGAAGATAACGGCGTGCCGGTGCAGGTACCTAGAGAGATGTTTTGCACAAGCCAGGGATCGTTTGCTGGTTAACTTCCCGTAGCTTGTAGACTACGAAAACATCTCCCCTTGTGCTCGAGTGCAAGGGCAGGGAACGATTAACCCGAACGAACAGGGATATATCTGGCTGGTTAACCTTAAATAACTACAAGTATTCAATAACTTCTTGCCGGACCCTGCACCGTGATTGAAGTGACACTTGGGAACCTGACGAGTACGATACCCAGCTACCAGGAGTGCTTCATGTCACTAATCTTGGCCAATCAGGAGTCGCCAACTACGGTACGGGATCCCGACCAATATCTATGACGTCAAGCGAGCCGAAAAAAAAACAAACAAAGATCCTAGAACTACGTCTCATGGCCTGTTGAAGAGAGAGCCAGATGGAAGGCTTTGGCAAATAAAATAGGGTAAAACAGGCTGGGAATAAATATATACCGCACAGGAAAACTTCTTTGTAATACCGCACTTTGTATCAATCATATTCATCGCAGGTTGGCATCTTTTTGGGATATTCTCAGGGAAAATTACACGGGATGCTGGAGAGTGCTTGAGATTATATCATACTGCACAATTAAGTTCTACTGTATGCCATGCCACGATATGGTTGTTCTGTCGAGTAGCAAAAGCATCGGGTTGGTGACTAACGACCATACAATATTTCTCAAAATGTGCTTGGGCGCAAATTGAAGATTGGGGCGGAGTGACATTGATATCCATGTTGCAATCGTGGCTTTTGATTGACACAGCGTCCCAATCTTTAATTTGCACCTGAGCAGTGTGGCGCTGTACTTGGGTGGTTAAGGCCATTCCTATACTGTACTGTATTGTAAAAATGCTTTCTTGCAGGCTACTGGCATACCGTGATGTCTCTTCTTTGTGTGGATTTTTGCTTGACCGTTTTTCGTTTTTTTACCTGCTCTTTTCTATCCGGAAAGGGATTTAACCTTGATATCTGCAGGGATGATATTTACTTGCGCGGGAACGGGAAGGGAGACTGAGCATAGGAGTGCCGGGGTTATATACCTGTAGAGTACTGCAAGTACTTGTCCCAGGCAAGAAGTATCCGGAAATACGAGTGGTGAGTTTGTGAAACGCACGGATTTTCTGCCATATGTTTTGCGAATCCCTGTTTCCGGATACTTTTTGCCTGGGACAAGTACTCGAATACAGGAGAAATGTGTTAAATTTATGTTGAAAATTTTCCTCTGGGGCGGGGGGTAGAGAAACCGCCGCAAGCTCGGCCTTGAGTTGAGAGAAAAAGATATGCAGGACCTTACCATGAGAGGCAATTACAACACCCTAGGCATTTCCCTTGCATTTGAGTAGTTACAGTACTTGAGCAGAGCGCGAGAGCAGGTGCTGCAATCATAGGGTTCTATCTTTCGGAAATATTAAGGTACAAGGATAGTTTCCGGTAGACAGTGGGTCATTAAGCCCATATTGTTCTATTCAGGTGCTTAAATAAGGCGAGGTAAGGAAGGAGGAACAAGATCGCGCCAGGAAAACCATAGGGGATTTGATTATGATATTTTGAGATGATTTTTCCTAAGAGATCAAGTTCTTACCCTCGCCGTGTACCTTGCCGCAGCGCTATCAAACAATTCGCTCTTCTGAGCGACATGAATTAGGAAGGGGTGGCTTGGCGCCGCATCTCGCAATAAGCTAAATAACAAGCGAATCAGCAACCATTGATACTGGCCCGGTGGCGTTCTAGAAATCCACCAATTTTGGCGATTTCGGGCTAAAAATCAAAGGAGCGGGATATGATAGAGAGCTCACCTGAGATATTCATTAAATTCATTGGATTCTTTCCCAGCAAGGATTGACAAGACGATCATGTTTGCAAGGGCGTCTGCATGTTTTGGGTCCTTTTCAAGAGCCTGCTGCAAGGCAACCTCTGCTTCTGGCAATCTCCCGAGATGGAGTTCGGCAACAGCCTGGCCGATGAGAGCACTCGGCGTGGAGGTGGAAGGGGCTTGAGCTAGTTCTTCATAGACATAATATGCCTGCTGATATTTCTCACCACCCTGAAATCCATAGTTACTTGTTAGCCATCATCTTATCTGTACAGTACATTTCAAAACCACAACATGGAGGTCCACATGAGGGTGAGACAATAAGCAAATCGTACAACACTGCCTCAAAACTGAAGAGTAGAAGAGGTAGAAGGAGACCTGATGGGTTCACCCCTTAGAGATAAACTTACAATACGTAGCCCAACCCATGATTCGGCAAGGTTAACCAGCAAACTGTCCTGGGCCCATCGTTTGGCATTCAGTACTTCCTTAAGCGCAAGGTCTGTCCGGTTTTGTGAAAGACGGATTTGTACAACTAGGGCTACACTACAAGGTGAAATTTAATCAGCACGGAGAGGGTGTAGGGTGGGGTGTGGTTAGCTCAGGGGAATACGTACGCTTCTAAGCTCCCCTGATGTTTGCTAAGTAATGTGAGAGCCTCTTCGCTTCTTCCCTCCAGGTGCAATACCGTAGCTCCGATAATTTGGACAGTAGTGTTATCTGAAGACGATCCCACAAGCGATTCGACCGTATGTATAGCGTCCTCTGTGTGCCCCTGGCTATATTCTGCAAATGCCTTCAGAACAACTAGATCCGGGCTATCCTCACCCTCAAGCTCAGCTGCTACCTCTGCTGCCTGACCAGTGGCGATCTGAGAACGTATCTTGTAAACCCTTGATGGAATACTGTTTTCTGCCGACAAACCTGAGGTATCGTGATTAATTACGGCCGAATATTGTCCTCCGTGAAAGAGGTTGTGGATGGTCAGGAGCTCTGGAATTCGTTGGTGTTAGCGGAGTGCAATGGATGTTGAGCATATTCTATAGCGTACCCCCTTCGGATGAGAATGGATCCATTATAGCCTTATTGTTGTTTGGGAATAACGAGACTTTAGAAATTTGTTGTTGTCTATGCGGTTGAGAAGTAGAGAAATTTATCGCTTCGAAAGCAATAGCGCCATGAATTGAGGGCCTGGGTGGGGATTTGACGAGATATGGCAAATCTATGGATTATCACTAAAAAGGTCTTAAATTCAAGGGAATAAATTTAAATTATCAGAAGGCAATACTTGAAGCGGGAGTTGAACATATTATTTTCTTCTGTTGTGTTCAATTCTATGCTGGCCAACCCCATTTGAGTTTTGCTAGGGTAAGCATTTGACGACATCTCAAAAATGGACAACCCAGCGCGTAAGTCGCGACCTCGCACACAAGCTCTCATCCCAACAACCTCCTTCAAAAACTCAACCAGCAACTGACTGGATCTCTACGAAGTGGAAGAAGCTACGAACTAAAAACTAAAGCGCTATATATCCTCCGTGGATGTCTGCCGTCGACGGAAGTGAAAGGAAACGTAAGCCATCTGACCTTAGCCTCGAGAACTCACCACTATTAAAGCAAGCCAAAACCGAAGGCGGAACAATGTCGGCCAGCTCTCCAAACAATATGTTGTCCCGCACAGCGCTACAGCAACTTGTCAGTCTGCAACCATCTATGAACGATGAACAGAAGGCGAAGTATATGACTGTGTTGGATCAGTTAAGAAGCATGGTGGAGAAAAGCGGACCTGGTACTCCCGATGGTCAGTCGGCGCAGCGCAAATATGACCAAATTGTCGATCGCCTTAAGATGTTCCTACGGCAGCAGCAGCAAGTACAGCAGCAACAAGCGCAGCAGAAACAGCGAGAGGTACAGCAACAGCAACAAGCTCAACAGCAACAGGCACACCAGCAGCAACAGCAGAGCTATAACGCACCAGCTGGAGGGTCTTTGGCAAGTGTTGCAGGTGGCAATGGAACGGCGATCGGTGGGGGAGCGAGCGTTGGAAGCGTCGTTGGTTCTGGGCCCGCCACCACCGGAGCTCCGGCGGCGCCGTCGATATCTCAAAGACAAACATGGATAGTTCCTCCAGGGGTTCCCCCACAAGATGCTGATGCTTGGCGGGCGGACATTTACAACAAGCTATCGCAAGTTGGTCAGAAGATGAACCAGGCGAAGGCACAGATTAATAGTCTGCACCAAAGCCTCCAGCGACCAAACTTAGCGCCCGAAGAGCGAGTAGGTATCCAACAGAAGATTACCGAAATGACCCAAAATTTCAACGGATTGAGGGAGATTCTCAATAAATTCACCACCCAACAGAAGATGCTCCAACAACAACAACAACAGCAGCAGAACCAGATGAGGGCTAGCCAACAGCAACAACAGGGTCAGGTTTCGATGGTTGGGGGTGGGCAAATGCAGAAACCCGCCCCTCAAGGCATAGTTCCGGAGATACAGCAAGGGCAGCAGGGAATGATGAACATCGGAGCTCCACAGCAGCAAACAAACCCTAATAGTACACAAGGAAGCCCACCGAATCTGCATCAGCAGCCTGTCCAACAGCCAAACCAAATGCAACAACATACGCAACAACATACGCAACCACAAACGCAACAGCAGCAGCATCAAAGTGCTCCTGCGCAAAGAATTGCAACTCCGATACAACGAGCTGACTCGCCTCCGGGCGCTAGTACTAGCGTTGTCGGAATAAACCAGAATCGTGTTGCTGTCGGTCGGCAAACAATGTCTCCTGCAGCTCAACAACCTCCCATGCAACAACAGCCACAGCAGATGATGGGCCAAACCTCAACGATCCAACAGCAGGCTACACAGCAACCCCCACAGCAGACTACACAGCAAGTGCCTACTGCAGCCCAGCGTGGCCTCCATCAACAAGCCCAGCAACCCGGGACTGCTGCGGGGCGGTCCCCAGCATCAGGGCCAGCCGGTCCACCCGGGACCCCAATAGCTCAACCTAACTCGCCCGCTCCTCGCCCTGGCTCTGTGCAGCCGGCAGCCCGTCCATCCACGGCCACGGGAACACCTGTCACTCAACAGCAACCGCAAACACAGCAAATACAGCAAGCACATCGTATCCAACCAGCATCGTCCGCGTCAGCTGCATCGCCTACAACCAACGTTCACCCATCTCAGACTACCCGTGATACTCCTCCGGGGCACTCCCTTCCCATTCCCAAAAACCTTGCCGTCGCTGCTCCGCAACCTATCAGTGTCCCTGCGGCTAGACCAACTTTAAGTGGCGGTATGAACAGCTCCGGAAATCAGTTGATGAGTACTCCCGCTATTACCAAGCAGCCCGCATTTGAGTTTGATGAGGGCGGCATGGGCTTGTTGAGTAAGAGAAAGTTGGAAGAGCTTGTGAAGCAGATCGATCCGGAGGAGAAATTGGATCCTGATGTTGAAGAGGTAGGCTATCTTTAAAATTAATCTCACCCCTGTAAAGTTTGCTATGCGCTCCGGGATTTGGCATTTTGGAATTCCCCGTCAAGGCCCTCAATGTTTGCTTCGCTATGTTGCAGACATCCTGTACATCACTTCCCCCAGTGTGTTGCATTTGCACAAGGGTCCTCACTATCATCTGCTAGTCTCCGTACTAATTAAATTGACTTAGGCCGTTCTTGAACTTGTCGACGAGTTCATCGATTCGATCGCTACCTCAGCCTGCAAAATGGCTAAACTCCGCGGCTCCGACACCCTGGATCTCAAGGACGTTCAAATAATTCTTGAGCGCAACTGGAATATTCGAATTCCTGGCTACGCGGCCGACGAGATCCGTACTGTTAGAAAATTCCATCCAGCCCCTGGATACCACCACAAGATGACCGCACTATCTGCTCAGAAGCAGTTGGCCCAGACCTCCGGTAAAGGCGGAGAATAAATCGAAGTGGGTGGGATGATTCATTATAGCGTTTGTTAGGTTTCATTTTTCCTTCCATTTCTTCCTAGTTTCCCCCCCATGTCTTAAAAATCAAAAGCCTCAAAGCTTTATATCTTCCTTTTTTTCCAATGGGAATATGTGAATTTTGCCAGCCGGGATAGATGGGCTTTTCTCTTTGCTAATTAAATATTTTTGCGCTTTTTCTTTCTCTCTTTCTTTCCTTCTCTCTTTCTTTCCTTCTCTCTTTCCCTTCAGCCGTGTCGAGTTCTGTCTATTTCCCTCTCAAGGGCGGAGCTTACTTATTTGGGCATTATTCTATCCCTATCTTCGCTTGTTTCCGTTTCGGTGTGGTTTTGGTGGCTAGCTGGGGGTTAGGCTTCGCCACCAGGTATTGTTTACGACTTGGGTCTTCTTTTTTCCCTCTTTTTCCTATTCATTTCATATCCCCCTGTGTCCGACGCTCTTCTGTTTTATTAACGCCATGACCACCTTCGGGTTTATGTTAGTTTATCTTGGGGCGTCCTTTTTTTATCTTTATGGGTGATTGTACAGCCTGATAGGGCAATATAGTATCTGCTGAATGTGTTAGTAAGTGGACGGGGTTTGCTCTTGGTGACCGCTGCTAAATGCGCCACGCACGGAATTACCCGTCTGCAACACTGTCCTGTGGCACTCTGTATATATTATTATCTGTGCAAGTCCGGCCGCGACTCGCTATCCCCACTTCTTTTCGTGATCTGTGTTCGGGCACTGCATCTAGATGTGGGTTTGTTAGAAAACTTTCACCTCCTCCTGTGTGGACCACTTGGTATCCAAACACACAAGTGCTTGAAATGGGGATCCAGGAAATTAATATAAAAGCAACTAACCTTGGACAAATTTTTCAGCATTGATAAGACCAAACCGGTCCACTGAAGGGGATGGGAAGAGAAAGGGGACTGCGCAGAATACAGAGTATTATTCCAATCCCATAACAAGAACTCGAACATTTGAGCCTGGACCTAGGACGTTGGAGTTGCCTTTGTTGGTACAATAAGGCCCGATACCTTATTTGCTTTTTTTGTCTTAAGTTGGCGCTGAGACGGTCAGCTTTCCCAGTGCTTTCGCCCCTATCCAAGAAAGGGAATTTCGGACGTCTTAGCGCGGGGGGGTTCAGTTATTCGCTTTCTTACGATATTGCCTAGCTCACTACGAAAGAAGTCAAGTGGTTAGGCTTTCGGCTTACAGATAATAGGGAGACCTTCACACTCTTCTTGACGGAAAAAAAACAAGCCCTAGTAGAGGGTGCTTTCTTAGGGATTTGGTGGCTATGAATCCCGGGCAAACGATACTTCCCAAGCAAGTCAGAAGCGGAGGCAAGGCAAGGGAAAAAAAAAGGTTTAGAAAAGAGGCTTGTAGGGAACGGACAAAATGAAGGCATCTGTTTCTGTGATAGCCATTTAACTACCGGGGAGGGGAGCCTGTAATGTTCAAATTTTTCATTATTTCTTCAAAATTCCGAACTAATATGATAAGTTAGGATATCATAGATCAGGTAGAGAAGCCAACAGGAGATGTCTTGAGGTATATACAAGTGGACTGGTCGAATCACTAGCAGGAGAGTGATCCGCAGAGCAATTCCTGTATGAGTACGTCCTTGACCCTTCCCTTCTATATTATATCCTTTCATAATATCTGATTATTGTCCTGTTTTAACCGTTTTGGACTGGTATAGGTTCCAGAGCTATCGTGTTCAACATGGGGCGATTTCGATCGAATCTATGAAATACTATAAAGTACATAGGAAGCAAGCTGGTTAGAAAGAAAGTTCCCTCCTTCTATCATAAAATATATGGGGATTCTCTTGCATGCTGGATATTTTTTTTCCCCTCAAAAGGGCTCGATTTGCAATCATGAAGCGTCTTTTTTTTTTTGCTACTCTGATTATGTATCACCGATGGTTTTCATACTCTTGCTAACTAAGGTTTATCTACCGGTATTTTGAATTGAAGATGCTTTGAGTTCATCTTATTATTATTTAAAGCCTTCCAAGCCATATTTTCAGGTACTTGCCGGCATCCATTTGCCTGCATCTATTATACAAATAAATCCAAGGACTTGACAAAGGAAGAAGAAAGAGAAAATACGAGTTCCCTCCGTAAATCATTGGCCCTGGTATGATATCTCTGATACCGGTACAGTACCAGCGGTGGCCCGTGTGGCGAGCACGTAAAAGGCTTATTATTTTATCACGAAGTTGGCGTGCTTGGTGATGTGATCGAGCTAAGTTTGGGGCTCGGGTGTAAACGGGTGGGTGGTGTTGGGCGAGGTTGATTGAATACCGGCATCTGCATTATCGGCAGTGTACGAGAGAGAGTATTAGTCTACTCGAGTAGGTTAGTATGGAGAGGGACGTCAAAATAAGATTTTCTAACGACTCGGGTCGCGTTGGTCCCGTAAATTAAGCGCCAATATTCATTCAGCCTATCATACCTTGCTGGCGAGTGCCCTACGGGAAAAACTCTTCAAGTTCTGCTGCTCGATTGTAACAACTCTCAAAATCCAACTATTGTATCTCCGCCAGCTCGATAATCTTCCGGTTCAGAGAAAAAAGCTCCGATTAAGGAATAGCGTTTTTCCTTAACACGCTATAAGATCAGGTGACTCGGGTAGATCATGGTAGATCTCATTGACCTGTAAATTTATTCCTAATTCTGTTAACCTATCAGGCTAAACCTGCGGTCGCAGAACAGGAAAATATACACCCCCAGTAAATATACAGTCCCCATTGATTGGCTCCTAGGCCAGGATTACTGAGGTCCGACCAATCAGCAGCGAACTGTATATTTGCTAGGGGTGTGTATTTTCCTGTTCCGCGATTGTATCGTGGGCTGATGAGCTGATACTGGCATTGGTAGGAGCTCAAGGCTTGACGGAATCTCTGGTCTCACATCAGCCTCTTATCGACGTTACTGGCTTTGAGTGGACTATTTGTGAGCTATGCATTTAGATAACTCTGAATACGGGAATAGTGCATAGTTTTGAATTGCCTATATGGTTTCTACTCATGAACAAATGCATAATAGGAGCTACATTATAATCAGCCCACTCTACGATCCTTCGTAAGAAAGTAGTGACACCATGCAACCGCAGAGCTAAGTGCATAACTTTGCAACTGGCAAGAACTCCAATGCGAAGGAAGAAATACCCCCTTGAAAACAATTACATTCGCAACAAACTCAAACCAGCCCTCCCTATGCCCAAGAAAAGACCCAAACCCCGAAGAAAAAATAAACCTGATATGACATCGGACAGCGTGAAGGACCTGTGCCCATTGATGACATGAATATGGAAAAAAAAGATCTCTCCAGAAATAGCAATGGTTCAACTTGTCTCTCACTTAGGAAGGAAGTAACTCCTTTATTTAGCCACCAGTTTCATCAATATCGCGACAAGTAATGGGTTTCCACCATGTTCTTCAACAGCCTCCAATGCTTTCTTGTGTAAATCGTGGATAACTTTCCTCGTGTAATCAAAGGTGTTTGTTTGATCTCTCATATAGGCAACAGCGTACGCTTTGACATCCTGATCTGTAGTTCGCTGCCCCAAAATATTCAATAGCTGGCGGTTCGATGGATCACTGCGAATGGCGTGGATTATGGGGAACGAGAATTTCCCTTCGGTAAGATCTTCGCAGAATCCCTTGTTCTTGGTGTACTGTTGCCGATAACATTAGTAAATAGCTAAAGCAGTCGGTGAAACGGGGTAATGGTACCTGATCTGATTGGAGATTTAAGTAATCATCTAGGATTTGGAAGAGCAGACCAATAATATTGACCAAAGGAACGTAATCTTTGTCGGAGGCGCTCTCGGCTTGCATGAGCTTCACAGCCAGACGAAATAACCCCCCAGTTTCTATCGCAGAATGCTAGTATCATGCCCTAAATGAAGCACTGGAGAAAATAATATACTAACTATTGCTGACCATCTCTAGATAGTCATCCTCAGTTGGTGTTGTCAACGTGTCTCTCCAGAAGAGGTCCATCCCCTGGCCCCGGTGAAGATTCAATAATTCCTCTAGACAAAAAAGCGCATCAGGTTAGCATCAGGTAGACGCCACGGGCCTTTGCTAGCTAACCAGTGTAAATATCGAGTACCAGTGGATTGTTGAGTTTTAAGAGCTCCTGTAAGGCTTGGAAATATACGTAGTTCGCAGAATTTATGGTTTGTGCCACCCCAAATATACTGTGCGCCACAGGGAAGCCTCGTCGTAGATTGGAACTGTCTTCAACATCGTCGACCCTATCAAGTCTCGTTAAAATATGTTAAGGGCCATTTCAAATTCAGAAGCTCTTACAAGAGGGAGGCATTGTGCAGCATAGCTACGGCTTTGGTAATTATTTGAAGGGAGGCTTCAGGAACCTGCAGCCATCTGTTGAAGGCCGTGATGGATTGCTGGCGGATATCTTTGCCTGGATGGGAGATAAGATAGTCGTAGGGCCCAAGCAATATCTGTTCGAAAGTTCGATAGGTGGTTAGCAGTAGTACCTAGCAGTATCTCCTGCGAAGAGAGCCTAGACGAATGAGGTACATTTTCTTTCTCCTCAGACCATTTACGGTGAAATCCAGCAGCTACCAGAACGTCAGCACTCCGAGTCTGGGGAGTTCCATTCTGAGCCGGGGCATCCGAATCCACCCGTGGTCTAAGAGGTTTTGATGTAGGTGAGTGACGATGTCGGCTAGTGGTGGGAAGCTCTGAGGTCATTAGAGATCGGGATTTATGGATGTGAAATAGGATTTATGATAATAGTGGGGGGGTTGTGGGATAGGTGGGGGGAATGGAGAGATGAGAAGATGGGGGATAGGAGCTAGTAGTGGTAATGGGTGGGCTTGGAGGAGGGGCAGGTAGAGGATGAGGGCACAAGACGGTAAGTTAAGGCAACACTCGAAAAAATAACGGAGATCTTGTGCACCGGCATGCAGTCTCGCTGCCTCGGGTGTTTTCGAACTCTGCAGGTTTTGGACAGCCTTAGCCACTCTACGCTCACGTAGTTGCATAGCCGTTCACATGTGACTGGAGTAACTCCGAACCATTAAATTAGCTCGGCTCACTGGTCGAACAGCACTGCGATGGGGCTTGGCGGCAACGAAAGTACTATATCACCACCGCAGCAATCAACAGAGTGGTCTATTGCCGCAGAAACCTCGTTCAACTACTAAGCAAGGGCACCCACACCATAATGGTAAAGCATTGAGGAGATATGAACGGAATCGTGGAATTGCTTTATTGTCAAAAGCTGGCCTGATGTCCTATTCAATGGTAAAATTTATTATTAGTCGATGTGCAAGAAGGTGCCGGTGCATCTGCTGTCACTACGCTCTGCCGCAGCACTTTTAGATGAGCGAGGAGTATACTCGCTGAACCGTGGGCGCGAGCACCTGGAAAATCGACCCTTAACAATTTCAATCCTCACAACTCACTTTTACCGAATCTACCAAACAAGCTATTCGGTGTACAGTGCCGTTAGAAAAGTTCGGGGACAAACCCCCAAATATGGCACATTTCAAGATGCCCCAGTAATAGAATACCTAATAGCACTACTATTCTCTGAAATTTTAAAAATCAGGCACTATCTTGAGTTCAATATACTGAGATGGTAGAGCCTCTAGATAATTCTAAGCCATGTTGACACTTTCTGAAGCGGTGGTTGCCAGAGACCTATGCTTGATGTACTTAGTGATTCAATATGTAATTGGACCACTTTGCACAGTTTAGTGCCAAAACAATCTCAACACCTATCAGATTGTAAAGTATACAGTAAGTGTCTTGGCATTCATTTCCTACCATAAGACAGAACACACCACATAGCTCCTCTCAAAGGTTTACAAAAAATATGTAATTTTTTTCCATTGCACTCTTCACACAACCTGTGATGTTGGTAAAATTACAGGCTCTAATTAGGTGAAATAACCTTGTTTTGGTGTACTGAAAAGTGGCACTTTGGGCGTGTTTTGGCATTTGTCCCCGAACTTTTCGTACCGGTGACGGGCTCTCTCTTTACTGCCCTTTAGTTGGATGGTGCCGTGCGCGTGCCGTATCCGACCTTGCTGGGGTGACCGTGAC